>NW_024121099.1:59142274-59327634 GCF_016745375.1 Pimephales promelas | reverse complement strand
CTGAACATTTTTGCGACTTATGATGATATTGTACTCATTTACCAAGGAGACCGTGTCAGTGAAGATCTTCAGATGAAATATGATGCATGTAATAAATTGAAAAATGTATCGTCAAGATCACTTAAATCACTTGTGAACTGAATACTTTTGTGTCATTTCCAACAAAGCTACAATTTTGTAAAATTAATAAAAAATAGTTTAAAATTAATAAATATCTGTATTTTTAATGCTATCAGTTTGTCTTGGCCAGACAAATGGGTTTGTTATTTTATAAATATATATATATATATGATAAAAGAAAAAAAAATCCTCCTGTGTTGGATCTATATGCGTTGCATATTGTTGATAGTGCCTATAGTTGAAGAAAAGTGGTAGAGATGCTCACCCCTGAAACCATATTGTTAGGCACCGATCAAGGGAATGGCAAGAACAGACAGACACCACAAGGTGGCGCTATACATAAACACTGGCCCGCTGAAACCTTTCATATCTGAGTCACTTCAAGTAGATATCCTTTTATCACAGGCCAACACTGCTTTGAAATGAACTCACAAAGTGTTCTTTATATATTTGTTGGCTGCCTTTTACGTTTTTGTGCCTTTCATACATTTGGTTGTGTTTTTCACCAGTATTAGATCTCCCTGTGGATTGGAGGCAGATAGTGACCCTAATCAGAGCGGTAGAGCAACGGGAAATAGCATCACTCACCAGAGGTCATTACCTTTATCCCTGGGAGGAACTGTCTAATATGCGTAGTGTCTAAAAGTAAAGTCAGTAGTATAGCTGTCTTTATCACATGGCCAAAAAACAAAAACACTGAACAATTATATTAAAAAATAATACAATAAAATATAATTAAATTATATATAGCACTCACAAGTTTATATATATATATATATATATATATATATATATATATATATATATATATAAAATTTTAGTTTAGTTCAGTTGTTACTGTTCACATTATTTTTTGTTTGTAACGTAATCTGGAATATTTATTTTAGGCAATGTATTTTAATTTGAATGGGATTATTGCATACCATTCTTGATTTTTCCTGATATTTTCCATTATTTGTGATCAACAACATAAAAGGCATTAAGCATTATTATGACAGGGCTTCCCATTGGGTTTAATTAAAGAACTGCAGTGGGATTCTGAGTTGTTGAAAAGCTAATGATTAATTGAATCACAAAAATGTCAATGAAAAATGATATATATTTTTTAGAAAGGACTATTTAAAAGAGTAAATTGGAGAATTAGTTAGAATCATTAAATTTTGAATAATTTACTATTGTGTGAATATGTTATCATGTAACCCATAAAGAAAGTAACTGTAAAGTGATTTTGAGCATTTGAAAACATAACAATCTTACTACAATTTGGAGTCTGATTATGTAATCCCTTACATAGCCTACTACCCATATGTATAACATTAATTATTATATTTTAACTGGTTTGTGAATAGCCTACATAAATTGTATATATCTAGTGATTTCGACAACACATTCTCATCTCAAGAACATCCGACGCTTTAGGGCACCCTTTAACGTTAGTTAGGGCGTCATCTAACTGACGCTTTACCTTTAGCGTTAGATGACGCTATCTAACCCCCTAACCCTACCCCAGACCTAAACCTGTTTTCAACATTGCTAATGATAAGAAATGTTACTTGAGCACCAAATCATATTAGACCGATTTCAACTGTGACTTTCTTGTCTTTTTAAGGGCTTCGTGTCCTGTATAAAAATGTCTGATATACTGTAGTGTCTGTCTCTTTCTAAAGCCTAATAACTCTCTCTGTCATTTCCTCCTTGTATTTGTCCATTGTATAACTTTCACTCTCTGCAGACTGAGGCTCACTCCTCTATTTATATTCCCTCTTCTTTATTCCACCTGGAATGGACTCCAGATGTTTCTGAGGGAGAGGGAGATACTGCTTGCTCGGCGATATGAGCTAGAAAAGAAAAGCAATGGGGGAATAGGAGGGAGTTAGTGAAAGTGAGCACTAGAATGTTGGAAGGACATAAAAGTTTGTCTGGATGCCATTAAGTACAATTTGATGTAATGTGCAGTTTGGGACGTGACATTTTAAATGGAAACTGCGTACCAGATGAGGAGGGTTCGGGGGTCTTGAAGGTGCGGAGAGAACGTGTTCGAAACAATATTTAAAGTGCAGGATAAACAGACCTCGGCTAGAGGCGCCGTGGTGCGCGTTTGCACGTTTCCGGAAGCAATCGGAATCGTCTTTCCCGCAGGCCCTCATTCCGTACAGGAATAACAAACGCGGGTTTGCACGATTTTAGCTGGAGTACAGTGTCCCTTTGTGCGAGTGGGCAGCTCTCACACGTCTGAACCTGTGGCACCGAGACACCAACGTCAACCTCAATTGAAAACCTTTATCCGTTTTCTCCGCAGTATTTTAAAAACGTTGCCTGGGTCTGTTTTTTAAAGCCCGAGCCACGGTTTCCTATTTCCCCCGCTTCTTGTATTTCAAAAGGGGTCGGTTTTAAAATGAAAAGTTGCCGTTTTAAAATAAGACAACACTGTTGGATTTCAGCTCTGCTGGAAACAAAAGTTGATTTACAGTGTGAGTATCAAAGACCTGAGGAAATTAAGTCTCGTGTGTGTTGGGAATTTTACAACATGGCCCATAAACATCTCAGCGGTCCATATCTGGTTCCCCTTTCCTCTTTTTCGAAGTTACAACAGTTCTTTTTGAAATGTATGCTGACGGGAGGGATTTTTCCCTCCATGGCAAATGCCTGATAAGAGGATTTTATAGTAGCAGCAGAAGAGACACACATTGTTTTTATAATGATGACAAACAGAAATTGGAAGAACGTTATGCCCTTCGAAATGATCCTTCTGATGCTGTCTCTGTGGTTTTCTTTTGGTTCGTCTGAAGGTTAACCTCAAGCAGCCTGTGTATACTGCATGACACATGGTGATCATCCACACATTTCTCCTTAGTGGTATCCGAGCATTGAAATATAATTGCCTGGCACTCACTTTTTGGCTCGGTTTTGGAGGTCCACAGTTTGTTAAACAACACTTCATTGGAGCGTTTTAAAGCTATTTTTATCAATTCGTAATCCAGCATTAGTGTAAACCATAATTAGTCGGAAAGGGAAAATATAGTTTTGAAGAAAAAGCTTATAACTTTGACAACAATGATTCCAAAAGGGGGACATTAGTTCGTGAATGCGTGTGGTTCATTGTTATTACGTGTTTACAATACTGTAATAACACAGTAATAGGTTACTTGCGATGGTCTTCTATAGTGTGGTTTTCATTTCCTCAGCTGCTGTGCATTTATGAAGTGTTGACACAGCTGTAAGGATAAGTCAAATGCTTATGAAATTCTTATGTGAAACCATCTTACAACTGCTTACTTAAATCAACAAGTTCTGTTGAATTTGTTCTGTCAGAACCATGAGAAACAAACTAAGAGGCAACTGTATATCTATCATTCTTGATGATCTGTTTCCTGGATGTATTAAATTTCTCCTCTTCGGTTCTCAGACCCCATGTGCTCTGTACTCATTGCAGCCAAAGCTTCATTCAGGCTCCTATGGCCCAGTCGCACGCGAAGATCCAAGGAGGCACCGACAACCCCATGGACTGACCAACTGGGTCATAGTGCCTGATTTGTAGTCAGCATTAATTACAAGTCAAAGGCCAAGCCCAAACATACATCTATTAGTTATATTAAGAGAGACAGAAGGAGTCATTAATGAAGAATATGAAATGCTCCCATTTCTCAGGGGGAAGAAAAAGAGACTCGAGAAGAGACTCGATCGCATTATATTATGAACCGAATGAATTTAGGCTTTTATTCACATATAAACATTGAGCAAACATAAACAAAACCTGCTTGATGTTTGAGAATGAGCTTCATTTGTTCTTAAGAAAGCTCAAACTTGCTGCGTAACACGAGAATGAACCTTATTGGTTCTTGCTGAAACTCAAACGTGCTGCGTAACACAAGAATGAACCTCATTGGTTGTTTTGCGGAAGGTCAAATGCGCTGCGTAACATGAGAATGAACCTCGTTGGTTCTTGAGGAAGCTCAAACGTGCTGCGTAACACAATAATGAACCTCATTGGTTCTTGAGGAAGCTCAAACGTGCTGCATAACACAATAATGAACCTCATTGGTTCTTGAGGAAGCTCAAACGTGCTGCGTAACACAATAATGAACCTCATTGGTTCTTGTTGAAGCTCAAACGTGATGCGTAACACGAGAATGAACCTCATTGGTTCTTGAGGAAGCTCAAACGTGTTGCGTAACACGAGAATAAACCTCATTGGTTCTTGAGGAAGCTCAAACGTGCTGCGTAACACAATAATGAACCTCATTGGTTCTTGCAGAAGCTCAAACGTGCTGCGTAACACAATAATGAACCTCACTGGTTGTTTTGCGGAAGGTCAAATGCGCTGCGTAACATGAGAATGAACCTCGTTGGTTGTTTTTGCGGAAGCTTAAGCATGTTGCGTAACACGAGAATGAACCTCATAGATTAAACGAACATGCTTAAGCCTCCGTATACCAGATCAGATCATGTGCATTGATGAATGTTTATTTGTGAATAAAAGCCTATATTTAATCTGGTCATCATATAAAGCAATTGTCTCTTCAGAAAAATTTGGACTAAATCGCTCAATTCACATGGGTTAGTTTTATGATTTCTTTATGAACTTTTTTTAAGCGTCAAAGTGGTAGTTGCAATTGGGTCGACAGAGTAGTTAAAGCCACAATATGTATTTTTTCTGCATTAAAAATAGCAAAAATAACTGTATCTATGTTATATATTTCTGTTAGATATGTACTTACATTATCCCGACAGTTTCCACCAAATTTCAATTACGGAGAAATTTATAGTTTAATTCGAAGACACGGGACGTTTCTTTATTTCCGTTTCGTCGCCCATCTATGGCGTCATATAACCTTTGACTCCTCTATTTTCTCTAACTTCCTTGCGGAACCCGGCAAAACCGCCAAACACAAAGGGGAACAGTGGACTACCGCCAATAAAGCAAAGAAAATGACGAAATAAAAAAAGTAGTACGTATTTTTATGTGTGTAAATCACGTGCCCGCTCACGAGCGCTCACTCTTAACAGACACACTGTCCCCAGTGCTGCTTGCGCATAAAGCGCTCCCCGTTCACAGTAACCGTGTCGTCTCATTCAAAACAGCCAACTGTTGCTGTTAGCGAGCCGCGGACATTGAATACTCTTATGAGTCAGGCTGCGAATGTACGTGCCCGCTTCAGCTCAAATAAACGCCTCACCTCCGGCGCCGCGCACTCACTACATTCCCTATAGCCTTTAGCACATAGTGGATGAATAACACAAACCCAGTCAAACGTTTGACTGCAGTATCTTATGTGCTTTATAATCCGGTGCGCTCTATGAGCCCGTTCTCATCCCAAAGCGCCATATAGGATGCTTTTGCAAAAGCGTAAATATCCAACGCACATGGCACCCTTTAACGTGAAATGAGACGCAGATATATTTGGGCAGAAGGCACCCCTAGTGGTCTAACCCTTACCCTACACCATACCTAAACTTAACCATAACCGAAGCGTCTCATTAGACGTTAAAGGGTGCCACGTGCGTTGGATATTTACGCTTTTGCAAAAGCGTTGTATATGGCGCTTTGGGATGAGAATGCGTTGGCTCTATATATGAAAAATGTTCTAAAATAGGTCATTCATTGAAGTAGCGTAATATTAATATTTATATTCATCTGTATAATAGTTATGGACCACGATTACGCTTTGCCTGCACGTTCTGCTGCTACAGCCAGCTCATTAGCTAAAGCTCAAACGTACCTGAAAAATATGACCCGAGAAGGGTTTGGGACAGGAGAAGCATGACACAGGTAAACATTGGGGTTGCATTTAAAGCTTCTCGACAAGCTAAATCTACAGAGAGATGCCGTATATCCGTATATTTTGTGAAACGATGATGTCATGTCATGAGCTGAGCTGGTTGTCATTGACAGCGACAACAACTCCCGTGAGCCCACGCTCTTTCCCGACGTCATCAAAGTACGTCTTTTGTTATTATTTTAAACGAGTGACCCCTGGTGGCCAAAAATCGCATACTGTACGTTTAATGGCATTTTCTATCCCTTTAAAACGGCATGACCTCTTTCACTTGATAAACCGGATACATACTGTACATCTAAATCATAAAATATTGAATTGAGATTGTTTTATGAAGATTAGCCTACATTGTGATATTGTATACAAAACAAATAGAGCTTGTTCACATATCGCATCTTTTACGCGCTCGATTTCATTATTTCAAATGTAGGTGCACGGTATGCGCGTTCAATGGGAGCGATGCAGCCGCGTTTTTTTTTCCAAGCATGCCCGCGCCGCATCAAGATAAAACATCTCAACTTTTCAGAATGCCGCATGTAGGTCACGTGACAAGAACCAAGCAGCAAGGACAGATGCCTCCGGAGCGCAACCTAGCGCTTTGGAAAAAGGAGAACGAGAATGCGGTGCGAGTAGCGTTTTCTACGAGTTTCTAGGCGCCTTACACTAGGCTATAGGCCTATGTAAGATAATTACTTTTTTTTTTTTTTACATTCACTTGCCCATTCCCCAGTCTCTCATAAATGTAGGCCTAAATACATAGTACATTTCATTACCATAATAATGATTTAGAGTAACATAATCTCTGGTATGTAGGCTAATAACTAGATTTATATGGGAGGCATGAAATTAGCTGCGCTAGGACCGCGCGGCTCAGGGAGAGGAATGTGCGCACTGTGGCTGGAGCTGAATGTGAGTGTGACAGGATGGCAGAGGAAAAGCGCCAGAGTCCTGGAATTAGGATCTGCACCGTTATTCAAAGTCAGATTACGATTTACACCACACGGACCCCGGAGCGCAGTGGAGCAGTCCGTCATGTTTGCTGATACGCGTCCGGAACTTTATGACAAATCAAATCGATTTTTTCTGTGAAATACTGCTTGGAAAAAAGTATGGACAACAGCTGCTTTGAGGACTCGTAATTGCGCTGCGCTCAAGAGCACAAGAGTAACAACTTCTCTTTTCTTAGGAAGGCGACAGAGTGACATTTCTCCGCGCCGTTCGTTTGCGCGTCACATTTGTAAAGTGCTACAAAATTATTCCGTTTCATATGGGAGCTGGAGGAAAGAAAGTGCATGATGGAATAATGACATGATGGATCTAATTTATTGCTTCAGTGACAGGAGTGCTGTCATTTGTTAACAGAAGTGAGTGTTGCAGTATATACCGTGGTGATCTATCCATTCATACTCAAAAAGGAGTAACTTGTCTCTGTCTCAGCATTGATACTTTGCTTATCACCCAGAAAAGATTGTGCCCTGATGTCATGGGCTGACCTGGGACCGCACAGTTGATAGTGTGGGGGACAATGTCGGGACTCTGCGTCCGGATCCCGTTTTGGGTTCGTGTGTTTCTCCTGCTGCTGCTTCACAGAGTCTCGGCGGGCTGTCCGGAGCTCCTCTCCAGCGGCTGCAGCTGCGCGGAGGACCGCGGTAAAGCTCACCCTGCGCCCGGAGCGCGGAGGAAAGTCAGCTGCGTTGGTAAGGAGCTGACCGAAACGCCAGAAGTCAATCTGCTACCCAACAGAACCGTCTCTCTGTGAGTATTTTGTTCATTTTCACTATTTAGCAACTCTTTATCACTGTCCTTTATCAGTCTGCATATTTCATGAAATCAAGTACAATATTAAGAAACTGTAAAGTACGATACTAAAAATCAGCTTCTCAATATAATTATATATTGAGCTGGTTTGTGCAGTAAATTATACCTGAGGATGTGGGGTGTTGTTTGGGAATACCATTAAGCCTTCACTGAAGGAGAAATTTCAAACAAACATTTGAAGATGCAGAACTTCAGCAAAGGATGATTGATGACACAGAGGTTGTCTTAAGATACAGAAACATACATTGAACATATTGATTAGACAATGTATGTCTATGGCATCTCATAAAATTAGTAATTGTGACAGCAACCGTCTGTAAGATGTAAACCGGTATTACAAGATTGCTGAAGACAAAGGTCGGTCACTTTTTGGTGACTACTGTACAAGATCTTAGACAGCAGCTTTGATCAGCTGTCAAAATTTAACTCTATAGGGGAGTCCAGGGCCAACTGTAACAATTTTTACATTTTACTCTACATTTTTTTTCACAACTCACTTATTTCTACAAATATATGTGCCATCATTTGGTATAAGGAAAATTTACAGTAACATCAATAGACTTGCAATGAGAAAGACTCATATTATCGGAGTTTATCCAGGTGTTTAGATGTGGTTATCGTTTATTGGAAAATGATTAACCTTTGTTGAAGTAAATTAACATTAAAATAGATGATATCAAACAAGAGCACATCTCAAAATAATAAAATAACTGGTGTACAATAACTAAGTGGCTTTGATTATTAAAAATGCCAATACCAATTTTTATTTAAATCAATTGATTCTTTGATGAAATCATTTTAAAGGTTCCATTTTTAACAGTCTACATTGTTAAAGCCGCTATATAGAAATGAAGATGACTTGACATTTTTCAATTTATTCAAATTCATTCAGAACTAGTTTTGTTATCAGTTGTCCAACCTCACAGCCATAAAACATTATTATACTATATGGTGAATACTGTACTGAGTACAGAGATTCTGTCATTATGCGCTGTTTGACCAAGATTCTTTGACCAACAATCATTTTTGTTGGCTTGAATGTTCCACAAAGTGAAACAATCAAACTCTACTGAGTGTGACGCTACCAGCTCATTGTTTTTCGGCTCATATTTTCATTTAGATGTGAGATGTGGTGAGAATTATGAGCAGAGTGAAGCACTGAAGAGGAGTTTGTTGCAGAACTTGTCATTTTACACATGCCTACCATCTGACAGCAAAGGAAACCCGGTCCTCTGTCCCCAAAAACACATATGCACACAGGTCCTCTAGTCTTCAGCTGACTTGGCCATGCTAATGGAGAATAAAAAGTGCACTTTAATGGCCATCCGTCTCCTTCCTTTCCCTGCGCTGTAATATCCCAGTCTGTTCATAATGGACAATATTCATAATGTCTGCACAGGAAGGAAGTTAAACCCACTCCAAAGTTTGGCTGCAGCTAGTTATGACCTATTGTGATATTACCTGGTAATCTGGATGACTATTCTAGAACTTCAGATACTTTCGGCGCCTGTACAAAATACTTGTCGGACAAAGTATGCACTTAATCCCTGTGTGAGACAAGGGAGATCATTTTAGAGCTGTGTGTATTTGTTTTGGTGAGGAGAGTGCTATTTTTCGTCTGTTTCTTGACACGGACACCCGTGCAGCCGTCCAACGTCTTTGCTAGTATCCGCCCTTAAAATTGGTGTGGAAAAGCAGGAATAAAACACTCGTCGTTTCAGAACTCTGCCTTCCCATGATGCCCTTCTGCTCCCCTTCCCAGCAGGAGCAGAATTCGCCTGCACATGGCTGTCGTAAAAACATAAACATTAAAAGCACTCGAAACGCTGCGAACAAGCCCAGGAGAGGAGTATGCAGCCCGAGGATTGGTCCCCTCGGAGGAGGAGGCCCGGGGTAGCCAGGACTCCATTTAAAGAGGCTAGTGGTTCTGCTTAATAACTGCTCACATCTGCTCAACACATTGCCTCTGCGAAACCGGAGGAAATGGACTTAAAAAAAAAAAAAAAAGCTAGGAAGGGGGCAAAAGTAGGCTGGGTGGCAGACGGCGGAGGCGGTCGGATACAAGTTCTCATGAGCCTTTTGCACCTCTTACCATCGTTTATTTGTTTTCCGAGCATGTGGAAAGCGCACCGTGTGGCAGTTTTATGAGGCTTTGTGTGTTAGAAGTATTCATAGTCTCCTGCCCCCTGAAGGGAAAATGAGCAACGGTTATTGAAAATCCTGCACTCAGCACTAGTTTAGTTGGGGGGTTTTCAAGGTAGTTGATCTAACTGTTTCTTGGGATTGGCTTTTTGTCTGTTTAGATGCGATGTTTGAAATTGTGACGATGCTGTTGTTTTCGTGGACATGCTTTGATTTTTCAGAGACCAGATGCACTCTGGGAATCATCACCTGTCTTTCTTGCTCATCTTTTTCAGCCGCTCTTCAATGCACCAGGAGAAAATGTGGAATGTCTGTGTAAAAATAGTTCTTGTAGAGGTGAATGATACCCTTTAAGGCAAGCCAGTCCACTCAGCGGCCATTTTGGCTCACACCTGCTTGAATGGGACCAAAAACTTCAAAGCTGCTTGTCAATATTTACCAATCACCAAAAAAAAAAAAAGGTTGATTGGCTCCTTAATTTGAAACGTGGGACTTCCTACGGTGTGCTGACATGAGCTGTGTTCCACTTCTCTCGCTAACTTGCCTCTGGTGCATTGACTCTGATGTACGTCGTTGCTTGCAGAAGTAGCAGGGGTGCCCACTACTGGCGGAACCCATGCAATGGGTTCAATTGGAATGTCCTAAATCATTAATCACTTGGAATCTGCTATGAAGCTGATGTATTATTATTTTTTTTTTTTACACAAACAATTAAATATCCCCCAAACCTGCACATTTTGGATCTCTTAAAGGGTTAGTTCACCCAAAAATGAAAATTAAGTCATTAATTACTCACCCCCATGCTGTACCAACCCCGTAAGACCTTCGTTCGTCTTCGGAACACAAATGAAGATATTTTTGATTAAATTTGAGAGCTGTATAACTACCACATTGGCTCCTAAAGGACTGCCTCTTGACGGCCCAGAAAGTCAATGAAGAAAATGTTTAAATATCCCAAGTGACTACCGTGGCTCAACTATATGTTTATCAAGCGACGCGAATACTTTTTGTGCGAAAAAACAAACAAAAATAACGAGTTTATTCGACTATTTCTTTTCTTCCTTGTAGGCCAGAACGAGACTTCCTTAGATTTCCACGACGCATGCGCGAGAATTGCGATCTGAAGTAGTGTAAGCTGATGTGAGGCAGATCGCAAATCTCGCGCATGCGTCGTGGAAATCTAAGGAAGTCTCGTTCTGGCCTACAAGGAAGAAAAGAAATAGTCGAATAAACTCGTTATTTTTGTTTGTTTTTTCGCACAAAAAGTATTCGCGTCGCTTGATAAACATATAGTTGAGCCACGGTAGTCACTTGGGATATTTAAACATTTTCTTCATTGACTTTCTGGGCCGTCAAGAGGCAGTCCTTTAGGAGCCAATGTGGTAGTTATACAGCTCTCAAATTTAATCAAAAATATCTTTATTTGTGTTCCGAAGACGAACGAAGGTCTTACGGGGTTGGTACAGCATGGGGGTGAGTAATTAATGACTTAATTTTCATTTTTGGGTGAACTAACCCTTTAAGGCACTCACACACTACACAGACTGATCTCATGAAGTAGCGTGTGTATGACACGCCAATTCGTATTTCCATTTTTGGCGTGCTATGAACACGCATAATCGCTTTTCAGCGTGTTTATGAACGCTGTTGACTTAACGTTATTACTGTATATATAAATATATGACTTACCTCAACCCCATCCCTAAACCTAACCGTCACTGGGGTTAATCCCAGATAGCAAACTGACATTGAATCAACGTGGAAACATGACATCGAAACAAAGTTGATCTGACATTGTTTTGCTCATCGAATTAACGTTGAACCAACGTCAGACGCGTCATTCTTTCAAAACTAACGGAAAATCAACTTGAAATCAACGTTGTTTCAACGTTATGAAAGCAAACCAATTTTCGATTTTCATTTAGCTTTGAAGAATGCCGCGTCTGACGTTGGTTCAACGTTAATTCGATGAGCAAAATCAACGTTGTTTCGATGTCATGAGAGACGTCGTTTCCACGTTGATTCAATGTCAGTTTGCTGTCTGGGATGGCATTTATGACTGTTCCCTTACCATCCTAGGAAAAAAAAAGATCGCTCCCCAGATGTAGATGTACATTTTGCTTCGTTTCGCACGGACATTTGAAGAATCAGACGCTCAGAAGAATGTCGTGGCTGCACCGATCTCAAATTGTAAATATACAACATGTTGAATACTTACGGTAAAAAATCTGTTGTGTGGAAGGAACCCCGATGACAAACGCACTCTGTAGTTTGTCACGTGGAATGAAACGATACCAAATTAGAAAGGGAGCTGACAGAAGGAAGAATAACACAACTACATCTGAACCCTTTTCTTTTATTTCCGCAAATGTTTTATACGTCCGCCATGTTTGTTTCTCACTCTACAATATAAACCGACCCTGTAAAGTTGTGGTGCGGAACTCCTCTGTTGCACAGGAAAATGCTGAAGTCTTTGGTGATACCATTTGAACACCATATACTTTATTTCCGCCATCGCTTTCCATTATCGATGCGTGTCACATTAAGAGTAATGCAAAAGACAATTAAGAAATCCGTTTTGAACAGCCAGAGCACCCAGACTGAGACGCATCTCTCTAGAATCGCATTTCGAACAACCTCCATATGTGTGGTTTGAAGAAATCCAATTTCATGTTTTTTTTTTTTTTTTTTTTTTGCTGTCCAGACTTTCTAAAATCCATTTAGATAAAATCTGGAGATGCAAAAAAAAAAAGCCTGAACGTGGCTGGTCAGACGGGATGTGTGACCAACAATTTTTGGAATTTTTTTTAGCAGTAACGAAAAAATAAAGGCCGTCCATCATTTCAGCCCGGTCTCATCCCAAGCCGTTATATAGGTGACGCTTTTGAAATTGCGTCTACATCCGACGCACATCGCACCCTTTAGCATCAATATGAAACGCAGATTTATATGGGCCAGAAGGCGCCTCCTAGTGGTCTAACCCTAACACTACCTCAGTCCTGAACCTACCCATAACCGAAGCATGTTATATTGACGCAAAAGGATGCCAAGTGTGTCGGATTTAGACGCAATTTCAAAAGCGTCATCTATATGACGCCCTCGGATGAGAATGTTTTGATAATTTTGACCGTTTACACTGAGGGTGATCTTTTGTAACTTGTAACTGTAATTCCCAGTTGGTGGCGAGTGCGCTCCAGTGTGGCAGCAGAGCGCAGAGTTCAGTGTCTGTAGTCTCTGAGGAATAAAATGAAAACGATGCGTTTCATTACACACAGTATGCGAGCACCCAGTTTAAGTCCATTTTATCATGATCATTTTATAATACTTATACAAAATTAAGTGTCCAATCCAGTTTGTTTTGCTTTAAATGGTGGCTGTCATAAAACTTGACAGATTCATTCAAACATACATTAAATATTAAATAACCGTAAAAAAAAAAAAGTTTATGTAATATGGTGCATACTATATTTAGCAAAATGCTCGTCTTATTAGTTAGTTATTTTTCTTGCTGACTATCAAGTTTATGGCTTTTCTGTGGTATAAAGTTACGTGACATTGTTTGCAACACTGATTGAGTGATTACATACGGATTTCGGATAGTTGTCCTGTATCTTTCAACGTATTTTCTTTCGGAGACATGTTTTGAAACCGATGGAGACGACAGCACGGGTTAAGCCTCCTTAAGAGTCTGCCACGTCCTATATAAGATGCAGTAGCCAGCGCGTAGGCTACACATTGTTCTTCAGTCAATTTGTTGTTATAAAATGCCACTTGCATAACATGCTAGACTAGTTTAGTCTGTAACCTACACAAGTCACTTAATCATGGAATCACAGTAGTCCTTACACTGTTTCATCAGGCATTACACACAGCACATCCTTTGGTCCAACTCTTTTAAAAAATAAAGTGCCATATAAAAGAACCATCTTGGGTTCCCCAAAAGAAGCTTTCAGTGAACAGTTCTTAACAGAACAAGTATGTTCTTTGTGCGAAGAACATTTTATCAATCTGAAGAACCTTTTTTTCCACTATAAAGAACCTTTTGTGCAATGGAAAATTTCCATGGATGTAAAAGGTTCATCAATGCCCATAAAGAACCTTTATATTTGAGAGTGAAGACAGGCTTGATTAAACGGGTGGACTGAATTGTTCATGACACTGCCAAATCCAAATCTATCTCATTCATTTTCCTATGAGTAGTCAGTATCTTCCCCCTTATGGAGTCTGTGTCGGTGTGTCTCAGGCAGAGAAGGGGAATTATGGGTAGTGCGGTACATTTCTTGGTGTTTTAGAAGTCTCACAGCAGACACTGTATCTGAGTACTGTATGTTACTTCATTTTCATTTCAGTTTCAGAGGAATGTGGCTGAGAAAATCAGTTTAACAATCGGTTTTAGCTCTAACCGTACATAAGTGATTGTTGTATCTCACCAGCTCTAAACATACAGGCCTCAAGAGGTCAGAATGTGATTTCTGGGGTCAGTCATTTTGGTAAAGGTTATCTGTTGGACCAGCTGCCGGCCTGCAACACAACATCTGGCATTCCTCAGCTGATTAGGTTAGATAAGCAGATGGCATCCCTTAATCTGATTGGTGGAGAGGGAAAATGTGGAGGAGTGACCTCAGTAATTACCCAAAATCGTATTCTCCATCCTTATTGTTCATCCATAGACCATAACCTGAATGAATTAGGGACTTGTGGCAGTAGAGATTGTACATTTAAGTAAATATCATGCTTCTTAAATACATTTTTCTTTGGTTGTCTGCACGACTTTTGATTTCTTTTTATATATTACTTTTCCCCCTTTTTTTGCCGTTTCATTGTTTTTGCCTGACATGACAGTCCACTTATGGGTTGTTGGCAGTATCGAGATATAACATGAACTGGATTAAAATTCGCCGAACCCCACATCTCAATGTGTCGGAGAATGTCCGCTAACCTCTCAGCCGCTGCTCCGACTGCTTCTTCTGTTTCCTTGCTCCCCACATTTCGCCTCTGCCCTTCTTTCAAATATATTTAAAACTGTAAATCACCCAAAGCACTCGGTTAGGCACAGGAGAGATGCGGTTTGTTCAGTGAGAGCCTTTCATTGGCTGCTTCTCGTTGTTTGTCAAGCAGCTCGGCAGAGGATTTGTGGCTACACCTCCATATTAGAGTTTAACTGCTTTGACCTCTGTGGGTAACTGATCGCTTTCTGTGCGTGCGTGCGTGCGTGCTGTTTGATGCCGTTCCACACGTCAGCCTTCTCCAGGTTTCCATTACATCCTAAATTACTCATAAATCCTCTCCGCATTAGTGTATACCGTTGGCATATACAAGTCATTTGGTGCTACTTTGTGGTATAAAGCCCAATATATTTACCATAAACGGCCATTTTTCCACTGGCTCCCCCTCTCCGCACAAACTTAAACTCTCTTTCCTCTTGCTCCTCCCCTCTATCATGAGTTCATCCATACACAGTGAGTCTGAACCTAAATATTTAGCTGTCCTGGTAGGAAACTGCCATGCCTAAACTCTTTCCAGATGTGGGGGAGAGCAGTGCGCTGTTTAGAGCTAATTATGTGCGGCTGCACAGTGACTGAGTTGATAGAGGGGGAGGGAGACCAAGAGAGTGAAAGAAGGGATAGAGAGGAGGTAAAGAAGTGGAAAGTGTGAAATAGAGGTAGAGATCAAGGAAAGGAATGAGATGATGTGGACAGGATGAAGGAGAGTCATTTTAGTTGAATGTTTGTTTATCTGTTGAGCGAGAATGAAATGGGAAACAGTGAGAGAGTGTAATGAGAGTGTAATGAGAGTCGAGTCTGGGTTTTGCTTCATGAGAGTGTTTGTGAATGTACATGTGTCAGTATGTATGCATGTATGTATATACAGTGTATATATATATATATATATATATATATATATATATATTAATTACATTGCATATACAGTATAAATAGTCACCCGAGACATCCCATTTTGTCTCATCATAACATCACGACCCATAAATTATGGTCATACGGGTATAGAGTAAGACATTTGAAACTGTTAAGAGTCTATTTTTATTTGTGCAGACTCACAATAAAAAACAAACAGGATGCCGCTTTCTGCCGTCTCAGATTCATTTCCGTGAAATTAGTGGAGCACGTTAGAAAAATAATGGAAATTCGGCATATAGGCTACTAGCCAGCTTTTGCATGCTATCTGAACTCTTAAGTTGGGTTGGTGCGTAGATTGTCACTTCATCTTCTGCTCTTTTCTTCCCTGTTGTGGCGGTTAGCAAAATGCGTTGCCCCCCCTTCTGGATTGGCGTGTGGATCACCTGAGACTGAGCAATGAGATCAGAATGAAAATATGTGTGTGTGTGTGTGTGTTCTTGATGTACCATACTCGGACATTACTTTTGCAAAGTTAGAAGTCTAAGTATGATTGGCTGACTCACTGTCTTTAATAGTCCACCAGGAGACACCAACGCTTCACATTCTAAGCGTTTCTCAATGTCAAGGAAGGATCTTCGGAAGCTAGAATTTCAAGGATGCTACGTCATCGAAATCCGTCGAAGGAATGTTCCAATGTCGAGGTTTCTCAGAATTTCAACCAAGGACTTAGTCCTTCATTCGGAAAATATCCCATACACAGGAAAGGATGCATATGTGTAGCCTTCGCGCTCTCAAGTCACCCACAATCTTTGGGCGCTATCTTGTTCAAAAAAATAAAAAATGTCGGACGATAACGGCAATATGCTTTCAAATGTAAGGTTTAAGTATAATTTCAGTTTTGCCATTTATTTAATGTTTATTAAACTATCAAACATATCGGCTTAACTGATTTGTAGAGGGGGGATTTAAAGCTGTTCCCTTTTACTGGTGATTCACTTTTTACTTCATATAACATGTTTTAACAGCTAGATCATGTTGCTATGGACGCAGTTCTGTTCACTCCAGTAATATAATCGTTTTTAAGTTAATATTTTTTTTTATTTGGTAGGTAGCCATGTCAAGTAGGAAAATGTATCGCGAGTATACAACCCCTTCAGGCTGATTCAAGACCCCTCGCGTTAGAGTTCGCGGGGTTGTATTTGCTATAACAGCCGTCTCGCTATATATTATCCCTTACTTTTATTTATTTATTTCTATGAGGGCTGGCAAGACAAAATAAGGACTGTCGACTGTGTTTAAACCAGTAGCGCTACCATTTTTGCAGCGCCGAAAGCGGACCTTTCACTGACGTAATGACGCAATGACGTGTACTTGCTAGCCTGTTGCATTTTCGTGTTCTCCGAATGCTAAAGATGAGCTTCGCCTAGCCTCTGAAGGAAATGACTTCACTGTAAAAAAAAAAAAAAATGATGGTTTAACTTAAAAAAGTAAGTAACCTGGTTGCCTTAAAATTTTAA
This sequence comes from Pimephales promelas, assembly GCF_016745375.1. The sequence goes on along the minus strand of NW_024121099.1, from coordinate 59,310,402 downwards.
GTTCATTGAACTGGGAAAAGTGAGTTAATACAATGAAGAAAAAATGATTTAATCATCAGAAACTCAAAATTATATGTTATCTGAACTAAATAAATTATTTAAGTTAATTTGACAAAAGAAAAATTGTTGTGATTACTACACTGTAAAAAATATTGTTGGTTTAACTTAAAAAAGTAAGTAACCGGTTGCCTTCAAATTTTAAGTTGATTGAACTGGAAAAAGTGAGTTAATACAATGAAAGAGAATAATTTAATCATCAGAAACTCAAAATAATAAGTTATCTCAACTAAATAAATTATTATAAAGTTGATTAGACAAAAGAAAATATGTTGTGATAACAAATCTTGAAAATATTTTTTTTACAGTGTTGGAAGGACCCGTCTTGCCAAGGAAGTATCCTTGACATTGAGAAACACCTTCTGTTCACTTAAGCATTTAGTTGCTCATTGTTTCTTTCTCAAACATTTTGAAATCCACCATTTAGTTGTTTATGTTAAACATGTTGGAAACGTTTAAAAAAAAAAAACACTCACACTTTTGTTTGAGGCACTTAGTTGAATGTAAAAGAGATATTATTGTATATTTACTTGCATGATATGGGGGAAATATAATATTTCAAGCTAATGCTGGCCCTTTCCAACATATTATGAAAGGATACCAGAGTGATCTCATTTATCTCACTCCGCAATTATTGCAAATGACTAGAGGTCACCAGGTAATACTTATCCCGTGCAAATAGGGCTTTTGTCTAGTTTTGACATAAATTGGCTCTAAGTTACAACTTACCCACTTCTATATGTTTTTTCCTTGCACCATTAAACTTAGTTGAAGCATGACTCTATGTAACTAAATATTTACGGAAGTCTCCAATCAGGAGTAATGGTTGGAATAGAATAGCAGACAGACTGAATCAATTAGCTCTTCTTTTACCTGACAGACTCCAATTCTTTAGACCTATATGATAATGCTAACATTTATACTTGCTTACATTTTAAGAGAGAGATTACATAAATAGATTACTTTGTCAGCGGCCCATCAACACGAAACCCATCCTAACAGCACGCCGCTGTGTGCATCTGTCCCGACAGTCAACATCCCAACAGTGTTGAGCATGTTATTATGTTACATGAAAAAACAACGTATTATGTTATTCATAAGGAAACTCTACGCGAGGCAAAAGAAGTTATAATGAAGGATAAAATCCTATCCTTGACAATAAAAATCCTAAACTGAATTTCAACACAACTTCTGCTCACATATTTGAAGACCGCTATATTGGATCATGAGGGTAAACGTCATATTATGCAACTACACATTTCTTAACAGATCTGACAACCTTCTTGCTATGTTCTGCCTTATGAACAAACGGTGCAACAGAATGAAGTACAGAGTTAGTTACAAACTAGCTAGTAGATACTAAGCCTCTAGAGTGGATTTTACCTTCCCATTTAAGAAATAACTTCCAAATGGCTGGCCCAAACCTACAAGTGATAGATCGAGTGATTTTTTAATACCTCACTGAAAAGGCAATATATGCAGTATGGAAGTACAGAAGCTGACATTGCAGACATTCATTATAGTATTTGTACTTGTGAATATGTCATTATAGTATAGATACATATAGGATAATTGGAATTACTAGCACTAAAATGCTCCAAACAGACATGACTGTTGATAAGTGCACACCATCTTATGTTAAATGCAGATTGTGTCATCATTTGCCTTAAATTTCATGTCGATTTTGAATGAATGACGTATAGTAGTTGCATGGAGATGTGTTAATGACTTTTTTTCAATCAAATAACAGCCTTATAAAGCCACGATAGACTTATTTTTATTGCTAATCGTGGTATTAAGAGGTTGGGCATCCTAATTCTAAAGTGTATTTAATTGGACGAAATCAGTGTTGGGTTTAACTAATTACTAAGTAATTAGTTACTGTAATTTAATTACTTTTCCCTTGAAAATGTAAAGTAAGGGATTACTCTTCATTTATCTGTAATTTAATTACAGTTACTTCTGATGTAATTGAGGTAAATACTGTGTATAGATCAATCCGATCTCACAGCGATTCGTATGCATTTTATGAGGTGCCTAAATCGTACGACCGCACTCGTACTGAATTATTGTAAAATATGTATGAAAAAAGTGTGAAATGTCAGAGATCAGACATAAAACAATAGTGGGTTTAACATCAAAATGTATTGTCTGATGTTAAAAAGTATGTTTTTATAATGTAACCTTCTCCACCTTGGTCAGTTTAAGGATAATTCATGCAATTTTATAGTATTTATTTGAAAGAATTAAAACAGATTCATGTCTATCCTTGCATTATTCAGCTGGGATTTTGAAAGTAATTAGTAATTAAAAGTAATTAAATACTTTTTAGAGAGAGTAATTAGTACAGTAATCTAATTACACTGTTAAAGAGGTAATTAGTAACTAGTAATTAATTACTTTTTTAGAGTAACTTACCCAACACTGGACGAAATTAAGCACACGCCCCAGTGAACGAGATTAGTCATGGATATTTTTGGCCTGTTTTCCCAGAAGAAAAAGGTCTGTACATTTTAAACGTTTATCTACTTAAGGATCACACTAGCATAAAGGAGACGCTAAATGCTAATGCTTTTGATTTCTTTTAAAATTTACAGTCTTTATTAAAAATAATATAATAAGTGTTTATTCCACAGATCAGTGTTGATACAACGATAAAGGACATCTTTTTTTCAGCAACAATGGGCGTCAGTGTTATTGACACAGTGGTATTTTGCTGGCGTTTCTGTATGCCAATTTCTTATATTTAGCTGACGCTAATCTCCCCCACACAGCCAAAGAGTACACATTTTGTTGATCTCCATCTTTATCTTTTAGCATAAAACTGTGATAATATTTTGACAGTTACGCACCATATAGAGATTTCTTGACTGAGTGTTGATCCACAGACTCAACAGTCGTAAAATCAATGTTTGTTCAACGTTGTGTCAGCATTACCCTGCTACAGATTCGAGCGCTATAGCGTGCTAGGGTGTTTTCGATGGCTGCAAGAATGTGGGTGTGAGCTGAACTGGCTGTTGTACATGTGTGCGAGTGTTTAGAAAGCTGTTTTGAGATACCAACAATTCCAACTTCACTGGTGACCTTGAACCGAAGCCCCCTTCAGACAGCTGCAGCGAGTTTATGTGCATCCATGTCTATTTTTCCAGAACTGACATGATGAACTTCGGAAAACTGGAGCTTTATTGTGTTGTGCGCTCATAACTCAGCATCTGTATGGATATATGCACGTGGTTCTCCTTGAGGTCAGAGTGTGACGAGAGGGGAGTGTGTTTTGAGAAACCTTCCTGACAGACATCCGGGGAATTGTGTGGAGGGGCGTCCTCGGAACGCCGGCATTCCAAGAGGGTTTATTTTTGTGGGAAAAGGCGACAAGAGTAGAGGAGGGGAAGGGAGGGGAAAAGTGCACGTGTTTCTGAGAAGGGGCGGCGGTCCCCAATAAATCAAAAAAGCAAACAAAGACCCAGACACTGGACACCGTGAGCCTAACCCATCACACCTGCCCCTGCCACACACGCTTTGACCTCTGACCTCCATCCCCAACATCTATGTAACAGTCAGCACTCTTTCTGAGGAAAAAACTTTCTCTGTGGAATCATTAAGCAGTATGTGTGCTGTGTTTATTTGTGTGACCGCTTCGGATGGGAATTTGCGGATGAAAAAATCCCCCAGCAGTGTCTTGTCGGGCTGAGAAGGAGAGAAAGAGAGAGAGAGACTGAGAGAGAGAGAGATGCTCCTCCCGGCGCACAGCGGGAATCTCTGTTTGGATAGTTTTTCCTTTCACTCTACTCGTCTTAACTGACTCCAAGTATTGTTGAACTAACTCTCTTTCTGTATCTCTCTCTGTCCATGGACTCTCATTCTGATCTCATTTCTTTCTTTAGTCCTCTGTGTACAGTATATCTCTGTCTCCAGCTGTCCCCCCTCTCATTCACCATAGTGGCTTGTATCTCACGGATGTGTCTTATTGTACTGTGGTCATCACAGTGACTCGAATCTTTTGAGTCCATTCATCAAAAAGATTGGTTTAGATTCATTGACTGATTTGTGCAATGTCCCTTTTTTTCCAGGTTGCATTTTTATTCCAGTAGAAAGTGAAAAATGAGGATTGGATCACTATTGCAGTTATTATTATATTTCTAGAATGTTATATGTTTGGCAACAGTTCTTCTAACTGTAACTGATGAAGTGTGTAGCTTATCATTTTTTAAATAACCATGTAGGAAGACATCTATGAAAACACATCATGGCCATATGATGTTGACAATGTCAAGATTAATCAGGCTCAAACTGTGAAAGAATGGTTGGGATGGAGCACGCACAATCATTTTCCAGACTTTAAGTTCATTTAAGGTTTTTAAAGCCCTTTGAACAGTTTGCAGTTTGTACTGAACGTGTCTTTTAGACCTTGAACCGTTTAGTTCCCATTGAAGTCCATTATATGGAGAAAAATCCTGGAATGTTTTCATCAAAAACCTTAATTTCTTTTCGACTGAAGAAAGAATGACATCTTGGATGACATGGATGACATTTTTTTAAAGTGAACTACTCCTTTAAGTACAATTAAGTTTATTTCATTAATATTGTATTATAAAAGTTGGCATGAAACATATGTTGTGATGGTCTTTCTTCCCTATTGTGACGTGCTATGGCCGAGTGAAACGGCTCCTTTCACCGGTGAACGTCATCAGAGAAGTTATTTTAATTAAATAATATTAAGGCACATGAATTAAAAAAAATATCATATCATATAAGAAATTCCATTTTCAGTCAATTTTGACTTGGCTACTACTTTGTACTCTCTTTATTAAAATAATATTCTGGATTATTAAATCAATGTTAATAGGCGATCCATATGTCTGTCCACAATGAATGTGAAATTACTGTGTGGCGTCACACAATCAGAAAATATAATATTTTTGATGTGCAGTTGATGAGGACTTTCACTTTGGACTAATGAGACATTGTGATCAGAAACGGAAAACATAGCGGCTGTTTGCATAGAGTTTACGTTTTATTTAGCCCCAAATATTTCTTCAGTACAGACTTTTTCCTCTTACATTGCTCGTTCACTCTAAACCAAAACAACACACAACAGAGCAACAATTGTTTATTGTTCTCCACTTGACCAGTGGCCTGTACATAATCATAAGCAAAAGTCCTGGTCTTTTATGTTTACAATGAGCATCCAATCCAACCTTTTCTTGTTATCTGGGTCAAACCATGAGCACACACAAACCAGTTCCCAGGAGAACAGCTTTTTTTCTTCTGCAATTTGACTGTGATGGTGGCCTTGCGTGGTTAACATTGTTTAGAAACCTTTGCGCATTCCAAAGACAGCAATTAACATTCACCCAAACTACTGTAGCATTTCAGAAAGTGTGTCGTCTGACAGATCCACGCACGTTGCTCTATTTACAAAAGCACACTGTCTTTTTATGGTTACTTGTTGTTATATTTTCTACTCTGCGGTGGCTTGTATAAGACTGTATTTATGCACATATGTATTTTTTTGTTATAGTGAGTGTGTGTCTGTGTGTACGAGAAGGGCGTTCATGGCCACAGTTCCCCAAAATAGTGCATCATCTCCTTCTCCATAATTAGAGAGCGTTTATAAAACCCAGATTTTAATTTTAGGCTATGGAAAAGCCCAACATATGCGCACAGACACACACATACATGCAGCCGCTTGCTCTCTCTCTCTCTCTCTCTCTCTCTCTCTCTCTCTCTCTCTCTCTCTCTCTCTCTCTCTCTCTCTCATACACACACGTGTCCCAAACACAGTCTGTAATTTTTAAATAAGCTGCAGCTTGAGGACTGCCTGGGTTTCTGGCCTTCAAGGTCACTTTTTATCATACACTCACTCACACAAACAGATAATTATTGTCTTAGTTCTGGCTGCGATTCCCAGCAGCATTGAAAGTGAAGATCGTTCACCTTGTTCTATAGTACGCTTTAACCATATGACAATGTATTTTATTAATATTGATTTACAAATAGCTTAGATACTGCAAAATGGAAGCTAGTTTGACACTGTTGTCTGTAAATAAACAAAATAAGTTTTATTACTAAATTTTAACTTTAAATATCACTATGGTGCTCAGTAATATGGTGTGACCGATCACTGTAGTGCCTCAATTCAAGCAAAGCGAAAACACAAATGAACATCAGAAGGTACAGTATGTAAGATAATGTAGAACGTACCAAAATGTGTATCCCACCACTTATGTAATCACTTTATCAGGGTATCAGCTGCTGAAAGACATCAATAAAACAGCTTGTAAACAATGCCATGTTATATTTATCTCAGAAATGCAATTCAAATCTTGTTAATCAGCTAGAAAAAGTAACTCTAGAGAGCATTTTGCTAAATACAGTATCAACTATGTTGCATATTGGCTGTATTCTTAATTAAAGGTGCAGTCCGTAACTTTTTTGGGTTAAAAATTATCCAAAATAATTTTTTGAGCAAGTACATAACCAGCCAGTGTTCAAAACTATTTGCTTGCCTTAGCTCCATTCAAAGCGGTAAGCTTGTAATAATGTTTTTAATTCCAGTGGTACTGGTGGATTTCCGCAGGAGATTCGAGGATGTCTTTGCGTCATTATGTCACATGTACACATAAAGAAGGAGTTTCGGCTAGTAAGTCATATTGCGTGTGAGGATGTTGAAGTTGGAGATTTATAGTCTTTCTCATAGCACTTGATATAATTAAACGTATAAATTTGATGTCGGATCCAGAAAGGTTCAAACGACAATCATCAGTGACAACAAATTCACCCTCTGTAAAATGCAAGATTTTGGACTGAGAGTTTGGAAAAAGAGATTGCAGAGATTGTGAAAACAAGAATAAATATCTGAAAGGCTTTAAATGTAGTCACACAATGCTGATGTTGTTAACATTAACAACTTGAGAACAAATTATAATTTGCACGGTTTGATGTGATATGATAAATTGTTGTTAGATTTAATCAGCGCAAGTTGGTCAGGAAAAAAAGTAGATATTACTTACTAGTTCAGTTGACATTTTAGGGTGAAAATTATTATGTTGGTCATACTTCCAAAAAGTAGAATCTATGATTGCGAATGCCAGTATCCACACCGCGCGGTGATTGACAGCTGCACAATCTGTTCAAAACATTGTGTTCATCCACGCTGTGAGGTGCCGAGGTACAATTCACGTAAAGTTCATAATTCCACGAATGACTGCAATTGCAGATTTCGAACAGAGATGGCGACAAAGAGGAAAAACTGAGGACTGCAGCTTTAACCTGTTCTTTTGTATTTATTGAAAAATGTGTGTTAAGTCTATGGTAGAAACATAATTATGTCATCAAAAATGTATTATTACAACATTATTATTATAGGTAACACTTTATTTCGATAGTCCACTTTAGACATTCTACTAACTATAAGTAACTTTTCAACTACATGTCAACTAATTGTCATTAGAGTATTAGTAGACTGTCAGCTTAATACCTGCTAACACTTTTTGTTGGTCCCCCAACAGACATTCAATTGTCTATAAGTAACTTGGCGACTACAAGTCAACTTATTCTCCTAACCCGAACCCTAACACCTAACCATAACCCAACAGTCTACTGACAGTCTACTATAATATACTAATACTCTAACGACAGTTAGTTGGCATGTAGTTGAAAAGTTACTTATAATTAGTTGAACGTTTAAAGTGACTATCAAAATAAAGTGTAACCTTATTATATAAAGCAATTCTTTATGTGTAATTTAAATGTAAGTAGCCAAGAAACTGGTTAATTTTAACCTTTAATATTATAGTAATGTACAGTTTCAACTGGGGTTCCTTTATAGTTTACAGCATTAATTGAGAGAAATGTTTTTCTTTGTGGAAATGTTCCATGTACTGTACCTGCAAGAAGGTCCCCGGTTCGAGTCCCGGCTGAGCCAAGATGCCTTTCTTTGTGGAGTTTGCATGTTCTACGTGTGTCTGTCTGGGTTTCCTCCAGGTGTGTGAGTCCTAAACCATGTAATGGGGAGGGTTGGGTTAACACCCGAAACATTCATCGCCAAATTCATGGACAGTCTCTTGTGTAAGGCAAGAGATGACCCTTATGTTCACCGATCGGCTGATATGACTATGATCAATGAATGAATGTTTTAACTAATAAACCCTGATTAATCAATACTGAATTGAATCGCAAGCTTTTGAATCAAAATCGAATCCAATCATGAAATTTGTCAATGCTCCTCCCTAATTGATACTGTATAATATGTATGTGTGCACAAATCCCTTTCACACTACAGGATACAAAAGTACATTTTATGATTAATTGGTATTTACAGTTAATTTCTAGTGTTGTAAAGTTGTACTGTAGGAAAAGCTATTACATTTTGAGCTATGTTTTATGTTGAATGATTTCTATTCATGGCTGATGTGGTGTCTGCCATAGAGATCAGGACAGTGACATGCTTTCTGTGTCCATATCTGAGAAGAACTTGTAATCGTCTTATGATTCTGGATAACTCAATCAGCAAACAGTTGCTGTACAATTACATGCATCCACTTCTCCGCTGACAGACTTAGAGATGGATGGGGTGGACTTGGCAAAATCTGTCTTTCTCTGTCTTTGTCTATTTCTCTCTCTCTTCCTGCAGGCTGACTGCACAAAGACATGCATTCACATCTCAAGATGCATTTAAGCACTAAGTGCTCATTGTGCTCAAGGCTTTCGGACAAACCGTGTGTGTATGTGTGTGTGTGTGTGTGATGGTTATTATCATACTAAAACTAAGATGAAAACCTTTTTATGTGTATTTATGTGTAATTATTGGGTTCAGTAATTTGCGTGCGAGAAACAGCGAGAATACGTATGTAAAAGACAGAGTTAGATTTGTAATCTTTACTTGCCTCTCTTACTCTAAAACACAGATTATAACTAAGTAAGATTGGCGAATATGCAGATTCTGATATGTTCATATAGCAATTTTTTTTTTGTGTGTACTGCTTTTTACAGAGACAATACTGTAAAATGTTAAAGTAAAATTAGTTTAACTTAAAGTTTGTTTAAAGGGATAGTTCACCCAAAAATTAAAATTACCCCATGATTTACTCACCCTCAAGGTGTAAAGTACATTTTTCTTTCAGACGAATACAACCAGAGTTATATTAATAAATGTCCTGGCTAATCCAAGCTTTATAATGGGATTGAATGGAAGCCCAAAATTTGAAGCCCAAAAAGTTCATCCATTATTATCAGAGTGCTCCACACAATTCTGGGGGGTTAATAAAGGCCTTCTGAAGCGAAGCGATGCATTTGTATAAGAAAAATATCCATTTTAAACTTTATAAAATATAAATAACTCATTTGTTATATATAACTCTTTTTTATATAACCCTGATTATGTAAATGTAAAAACACAAAAATACTCACTCATTTTAGTTGCATTCTCTGAGCCTTTCTTTTGGCAAATTCTTCTACGTCTTTGGTGTTTAAGAGAACTAAAAGATAACTAAAACAGTGCAGATGTCACTGAAGCAATAGAGTTGTTCTTAGCAGTCAAAAAACTGGCCAGATCTTGAACTGTTGTCATCCCAGAGATAGGTCTTTTGAAGGCTGCACGGGAATGCGATTAAGTGTTACGGCAGGGCTGGAGACAAGTCTCTGTTGAATCTCTCCACTAACCTCAGTGCCCTTTGTGCCCTTTTGAATATATAGCGTCCTACTCCTCAGTTGCAAGTATGTGTCCACTCTGAACAAATCGGCAACTGATCGCAAAGTTGAAAATCGGCGACTTGGCTGGGATGTCTTGGCAAGCGTTAAAAACATTTACCCTGAAGTAACTTTCAGCATCAGTCAAAGGCTCGTCCTGACAGAATTCATCTAAATGGCGCTTTGCCCTTCTAATTATTTCATTTTCAAAAGTTTGTTTCCCTCCCCACTTCTCAGCCATGAATTGTGAGGTTGCTTTTGCCTCCTCTAAATTTTCCATGAACCTTGTCAACTCCGCGATGTAACCTCGCAAGTAATTCTGTTGCTTTATGAAGGTCAGCATCCTTTGCCTGTAGCATTTTTGAAATGACATTGATCCGTTCCAAGACTTCACTTGGAAGGACGATAATAAAATCGCAGTCAAATCTTTCCATCTGCCTTATCAAAGCCATGGCCTAGTTGCGCTCATCTGCCTTTTTACAGTAAAATTTCAACACGTCAACATATCTGTAGATTTCAGTCACGGCATCATTGCGCGATGCCTACCTAGCAGCGCACAGTTTTTTTCAGTCATCTCAACCAGTACATTCCACCTCTGTGCGCAAAAAAAAAAAAAAAAAAAAAAAACATACAATTTTTCCGTGGCTTTGTACAACTTTTTCAGCTCTGTTATTGACTTAACTGAATCATTAAGGACCAGATTCAAACCGCAGTGTACATATGTGTCATTTGGTTGTCTCTCCTGTATCCTTGTACAATACATGCCACAGATGTTCGCAGCTCTGGTCAAATCCTTGGTAACGTCATTTTTGAAATTTCGAGACCTTTTTCCTCAACTGAACGTATCATTTTATTAGCTATTGTGCCAGTGGATGAGTCAGGTATTTGCAGAAATCCCAAAAAATATAATTTCTTTCTGGACAGACTGAGCTGAGCTGGGCTGAGACATGTAACCAGTCTGAGGAACTCCTTCAAACATGGATCATACTTTGCCAGTAGATCAATGATGGAGAGAAAATTACCTTTGCTGACACTCATTGTTTTCAGTGTCCCTGAAATGCTAGGTTTGTTTGATGCCAGAGTTAAAGTAACATAAATGATTCGGTCAAGAACCTGCCTCCAAAAACGAACTTGTTGATGTATTTGCAGTTCTGACGCCTCATCGATAGTGCAATGCAGACGCCACTGATCATAAACACTGCAAGCTGCTACATTGCACTCTGCCTTCATGCTTGGACATTTTATTCGACCAGTTTTGCCAGCGCAGTCTCATCCCAAGACGTCATATATAACTAACGTAACTATATATAACTATATAACTAATATAACTGACGTCTTGGGACGTCTTTTGACCATACGTCAACATCCGCCGTTTTAGGGTACTCTTAAACGTCAGTTAGATGACGTTATTGGATCCTAACCCTATACCCCAGACCTAAACCTACCCCTAAACCTACCCCGTCACCTAACTGACGTTAAAGGTAAAGCGTCAGTTGTATGACGTCCCAGGATCGTCATGTAACTGCAGCCCGTTCTCATCCTTTAACGTCATATAGAACGCTATATGCAAAAACGGCGCTATACTACGCACATGGCACCCTTTATCGTTAATATAACACGCGAACCCAAGACGTTATAAATCCTTTAGCGTGAATATGACACGTACACCCTACCCCACACCTAAACTTAGCCCTCACAGCACGTGTTATATTAACGATAACGGGTGCCATGTGCGTAGTATAGCGCCGTTTTGTCATATAGCGTTCTATATGACGTTAAAGGATGAGAATGCGTTGGTAACTGACGTTAAAGGGTACCCTGTTGACGTATGGTCAAAAGACGTCCCAAGACGTCAGTTATATGACGTCTTGGGATGAGACTGTGTTAGTTTTGACATGTTCTTATTCCTTGTGTCCATGTCATGTTGTAGCTTTTGTGTTCCTGTGGTTTGCAAATAGCCAGCATGGTTCACAATATGCTGCATCTTGCTTAAATCTTTCAAATCTATTAAAAATACTGATATATTTTTTACAGTCTACAGTAACTTCGGTGCATGATTATAAATCCTGATGTAGGTTGTGCTTTTAGTAGATGTTGTTGGACACTTTTTCACAATGCCATTATTATTGTAAATTCGCCTTTGGCTAAGCCACGTCCTAGAATGTAGATTTACCAATCACAGCGCAGCCAAGAACGAGCTCCCACAGAGGTCCGTTGACTTTCAACTCGGGCATCTCATATTTTTGGTCTCGGCAGGCTATTACTGTCGTAGTTTTATCCAAAATATGGTTAAACGTTGTGCCTGATGCATTTGTAACACAGATACACGTTTCCCAGAGAGGTTTGAGGGGGGTGTCCGTTTTTTCCCTTCCCAAAACCGAAGTCAAATCCTGACAGTGACAAGTGTCGCCTTTGGATTAAACTTGATGGACGTCCTCAGTCAGCTAAACCCCTCAAAGATCAACAAGTACATCTTTTTTGCTTCTAACCTTACTGTGAAGTTATAGTTAGACAGTTTTATAATGTTTTTTTAGGTTATGATTTCGGTTCTCATACTGCTAGCACACGCTGCTAATAAAAACAATATTATACTCGTGTAGTCCGTTTGCTTTGTAATAACGATTATAGAAGTGAATAGAGACCTACTGTACCCAGATTTGCATGAACAGTTGCTCCCTGATATTGTTAGTCCCAGCCTCAATCTCGATTAGTAGGATCTGCGGTGGTTCATTTTTTGACTGTGACCGGTAACGTTATGCTTTTGCCTCTATTTTGGATGCCTTGTTGTTTCTTGCGTTTCACCTGTATGTCTTGAATATAGCCTTCGAACGCATAGCCCCTTTTGCCTACTTCTATCGGACACTTTATTTGCTGCTTTATAAAAGTTTGATAACATAAGCCATGTTGATACGAGCCCAGATGAAGTTTGACGGAAGTAGCAACTGTAACTAAGGGGGGCGGGGCTTAGCCAAAGGTGAATTGTACACTGACTTGAGCATTTACACACTCGTACGTACACATACGCACATGGATGTTGAGGACAGATACAGAGCTCTCAGACACGCATCGCTACTTTTCTTGAGTGGCTTCTTGTTCTTGCTGCTAAGTGCTTCTCCAGACAGCCACCCTCCAGCAGCACTCAAACCCCAACACGGGTGAGGGGATCCTGGCAGGACGCTGGAGCGGGATGGGGGTAGAGGCTGGAGCTTCAGAGGCAGTGAACTGTCAGACAGCAGCCGGGGTACTTGAAGAACTCTAGAGAGAATAGCTGCCCTTTAACAAAGAGCAGAGCGGCCCAGCTTCTGTTCACACACACACACACACGCAAGCACACACATACGCAACTGGACTTTACAAACACGCAAGAATGAGTATAAAACGTGCGTGAATAAGCAGACACAAACACACACCGAAAACACATTCATCTTAACAAATTTATACAAACCAAAAGGCATGTATACACACACAAACAAAAACACACGCGAGCACACATACATGTAACTGGACTTTACAAACACGTAAGAATGAGTAAAAAACATGTGCGTGAATAAGCAGACACAAACAGACTGAAAACACATCCATCTTAACAAATTTATACAAACAAAAAGGCATGCACGCACACACACACAATCTCTTGGCTGTTCCCGCTGTTAAGGCTGTGTAATTGGGCTCTTAGGCTTCATTAGTGGCAAAGCTGAGGGGATCTTTCTCTCTCTCGATCTCTCTCTCTCTGTGTCTCTCTCATATATGGATTTTGCCTGTCCTGCCTGGTAACCCCTCTTTCTTTTCTCATCTCATGTTTTGTTTGGCATCTGAAATTTGAGGTTGGTGTGTCAGTTTGTCTGTAAATGTAAATTTATGACCATGTGTTATGTTTTCCACTTCTGATGTCATTTCTATCAAGAATATTTGCTTAGTTGTCACCAAAGCTCGCTCTATTTTGCTCTTGGTCAGTTTTGTGAGGTGTCTTGGTGCGCAAACACTGCCTACAATTTCATTGCCTGACACCGCAAGGCAACAAGTCATCTCAAGTTTTCGAATGCAGCCAGCGTCTTTTATGTGTTTGAAAAATCCTTTCTGGTTTTTAAAGGGGCCGCATTATTCACTTATCGTAACCTTTTGTAACCACTGTTTTACTGTGACCACCATTCTTTTCAGTTTCTTAGGATTAAACATCCTGTTTTTGGCACTGTTTACCATTAATACTTCTTCATGAGGAGGCTGCAAAGATTATAAAACTGATGCTAAAATCGGATTGGATGAGCCAAATTTGAAGTCATTGTAAAATAGCTAACGTATACACAAACCTGTGACAACACTTAGTAGTTTAGCTGTGGTTATTGACAATATAGCTATTAGTCTGATTTGCAGTTTTCCACAATTACCATTCTTTAGACACTCTTATTTATTTAATAATGACATAATGATCTGTTATGCTTTTGTTCTGATTTCTAATAGTAACACTGAGCTGAGATTACAGGGTTCGTACGATGTCCTCGGTCTCTGACAGTTTCTAAATAAGCCGGTTTTGATCTGAGAGCATTACAGCAGGAGGACTGAAGGTCCTTTGAGGTTAAGGGTATTTCAACATGCCACATTTGCTAGACAGAGTACTTTCTTTTCTGATAACCTCCACTTCAGTGTGAGGCCTGTGATAGGACACACATACACACACACACACACACACATTGTGTAGTACAGAGACTAGTGGCCCCACTTAAGCTCAGAAACCCAGTCAGACAACAGAGATACGGGTTCCCTATGATCTCCCTCAACTCTCTCTATATGTATTCATCATGCACCGCTTCATCACTCCTTACCTCCTCATCCCTCCTCTTCCCTTCCGTCTGATATGGTATAATGTATACAGCATGTTCTTGGAGATCACTGTCATTATTGCCATTAGAAGCAAGGAAAGTATGCATGAGAAAACAACCAACGGTACAACAATAACACAAGACGAAAATGCCAAAATAGTGTGTACGACCAACAGCAGATAAAAAAGTTTCAGATGGATACGGTGTGTCCAACGCATTCTCATCCTTTAACGTCATATAGAACGCTATATGACAAAACGGCGCTACACTACGCACATGGCACCCGTTATGGTTAATATAACACGTGCTGTGAGGGCTAAGTTTAGGTGTGGGGTATGGGTGTGCGTCAGTGGTGGAATGTAACGAAGTACAAATACTTTGTTACTTTACTTAAGTACATTTTTCACGTATCTTTACTTTACTTAAGTAGAATAAATAGTGCATACTTTTTACTTTTACTTCTTTACATTTTGCAGCAATTATTATACTTTCTACTCCACTACATTTCTACAACTTCTGTTACATTTTCATTACATTTTCTGATCAGTTTTTCCCCTGCCAAAACATAATCTGACCGTCCGTTCGTTGCACGTTTGTCTCACCAGTGACGTTTGGTTGCCATAGATACATCAACTAAATACGTCTCGCACGCAGTTTGTTTATCGTGCAATTTATACACGAAGTGTGTAATATACTTTTACAATAATTTGGTTATGATTATGGCAAGCCAAGACGTTCAGAATTACGCCATAAATTAATCGCATTTACTGCCAAACATAGTTATTAACATATAGTAAGGATAAGCATGGCTTATATTGCCTAATTGCAAGCTTGTTTCAGAAATGGTGACAACAATTTTTTTCCATCATTATTGAACCTCATTATAGGAGTATTAGGTTGAATGTTTTATTGATTATTAGAACATAGTCATTAAGAGAATCAATTATTATGCAAGTACTTTTACTTTTAATACTTAAAGTACATTTAAAATCAGGTACTTTTTACTTAAGTATGGTTGTCATTGTGTTACCTTTACTTTTACTAAAGTAAATATTTATCTGGTTATTTGTACTTTTACTTAAGGCCCCGTCCACACTACTGCGTTTTCGTTTAAAAACGGAGAATTAAAACGAAAACGATCTCCGTCCACACTAGCGTTTTACCTGCGTATTAGAATTTATCTCTGTCCACACTAAAACGACTGAACACGTGGATCACGTGACCATTCACCAACACTGGGCATGCGCGCGCCGGTGTAAACAGTGGTTGGCGAATCAGGGAAAGATACGTCATGACTGATGACACCCAATCATAGAGCCGAGTGTGAGCCTCTGCGTCATCGTTTGTAAACTCCTCCGTTTTGTCTCGTCCACACTACAACGCCCTCCGGAGATTCAAAACGCAGCTGCAGCGTTTCTAAACTTCTCCGTTTTAGGTCTTCGTTTTTCCCGTTTTAGTGTGGACGGGAGGTGCAAACGTAGCAAAAGGTCTCCGTTTTTAAACGAAAACGCAGTACTGAGATTCAGTACGTCCTCCACCACTGGTGTGCGTGTCATATTCACGCTAAAGGATTTATAACGTCTTGGGTTCGCGTGTTATATTAACGATAAATGGTGCCATGTGCGTAATATAGCGCCTTTTTTGCATATAGCGTTCTATATGACGTTAAAGGATGAGAACGGGCTGGTGTGTCCTTTGAGCT
This sequence comes from Pimephales promelas, assembly GCF_016745375.1. The sequence continues at coordinate 59,294,136 of NW_024121099.1, read as the reverse complement.
CATTTTGTTCTCATTGAGAAACTATGCCCTGTGTTACTCCTGGTATTAAAATGCATTTTCGATCACAAGTGGACGACGCTGAATACAGGTGTAAATGAGGTCTGAAACTTTTGCACTCCCCAAGTCGAGAACGCATTCGACCCGATTATATGGAAGCACGCTAGCCAGGCGGGATTTCAACTTAGTCCGCTGAAGAACAAAGTTAGGTTCAGGACAAAAACATAGCAAGCAAGATTATCGTTCACCATGCCTGATACTCTAACACATTGTTATATGCATTCACAGTGTTCGGTGTCGACTTGTGGGTATCAGAGCAAAAACGAAAGCTTGCTGCTCTCCATATGTTTTACTGTCGCCTTCCGTTGCATTCATAAAGTATTGAAAGATCTGAAAAATCTCAGCCATAAACCCCCCTCTCAATGTAATAATCAGGACAGAAGTGTTTGAAAGTGGATAAAAGAGACAGATTAAATCACTAAGCCTATGGATGTAAACAGGTAATGTATGTGTCTCCCTACCTGTGATCCGATCGACCAATATGTGTCTAAACCAGGTGTAAACGGCCCATGAGACTAACACTAGTAGAATAAAAGTCAGTTCCATGCCTTTAACTAAGACCATCAAACGAAACTGAAAACTGTTTGGTCTCTTTCAAGGAAAGTAGGGTCACTCGGTGGCTTTAAAGGCTAAGTTCTCACTGCGGGCAAAAGTAGGACAAATCTGAATTATATTATTTGCTCTGTGATCTGATTGCTATGATTTTCAGAACTGGAATTTTGAAGGAAAAACAGGTTTAATTAATGGTCATGTCCTGCTATCGGGACAACTGGCGCTCCCTTTTTTATTGCCTTTTTTTCATATGACATATTTTAGTAATCATCATAGATTAGGTATCATTAGAAAGCTTACAAACTCAGTTTGTAAGCTCGTAAACTCGTCTAGTTTTGAAATTAGACGATTGAGAGGTCTTTTAAACGAGGAGCTTCAAACTATATTGTGTTTTGCCCCTCTGCTCCGTCGCTGTGTGTGTTCTTAAAGAGAAACACAGTCTTTTCAACTGAACATTAAAAATCGCTATTTTTCTGCACTAAACTAGTGAATTTTCCCAAGATATATTCAGAGATGATAGACAAGATGTTATAGAATAATAATTTAATAAAAACCCAATTTTGACAAAAAACTGACATTCAGTCTATATTTAGACTCTACTACAAACGTACCAGTGCGACATCCGACGGGTTTTCCCAGATCGCATCACATATATATTTTACAGTGTGAACAGCACAAACCTCTGATCTGATCTTCTGATTTGGGCCACTTCCATATGTGGTCCTGAATCAGATACATATCGGAGTTCATCACGTCACTCTAGATCGACATTCGCAACAGTTCTGTGCTGACGGCAGTCACTCCAAAGATTTTACACACTGGTCGTTCTTCGGACACTCAGTGAAGGTGGAAGACAGATGTGAAGATAGTCAGTGGATGGACAGAGAGGTGATTGTAATCAGTGAGCATTACGGTGACAGGAAACTTTAGGGGTCGTTTCGCTTCTCTGCGTCCTCTTAATTCATATTATAAAACGGTTAGTTCCAATCCTTGATTCTGATTGGTCAATAGCTGTGCTTTATTAATGATAAAACACTGCTATGACAGCTTCACCCAACGGTTCTATTTATCAATGTGCAACACTGCGGTTCCTATGTTGTTTTTATTTGAGCTTTCGGTAACACTTTAGAATACGGTTCCTTCGTTAATGAATAACTACACAAGAACCAATGAGTAACACAATATTAACAATCTAGTAACTATTATTAACTAACAAGAAACTCTGATTAACGAACTAGTAAGTAATAGCGCACAGACGAAAGTGGTAGTTCACTATTAACTAATCAATAACTACTATTTTTTTAATAGGGGAGCGCGGGGCACAACCTAACGCGGGGTTAAATGTAACATGGACCGTTTACATAGTTCGTCAGGATCAAGCCGGCCGTCTTTCCGCTATTTTTCTCTTGCTGCCAGAAGACGATCTCCCGCGAATTTGCGGAAAGTTTTGATTATATTTCGTGAAGATACTGGACAAAGAGTGTTTTGACACCATGAAAGTAATTTTTTTCATCATAGGTTTTTTTCGGTTTCTGAGTTGGGTGTATACGTTTCCAAATCTAACTTTATATTGCCTTAATCACTGTCTTGTTGGCTCAAACATAGCACCGTTTTGAAACATGTCAGCAATTCCTAGCGACTGTTAGCTAGGTTTAAAATATGTAATACACAGCAGGGTTAGTTCTAACAGAGTGTTACAACTAAGCCTCCAAGTGTAGGCCTACAATGATAATCAAATGAAAACGGAGCCACACAACTTTTCAGGTTTGAGTATACATTTAACTTTGTTAGACTTTCACAAACAATGTTGGGATTTAAAATGTTTAAAATTTAGTATACTATGAATGATAACTTGTTTATTTATTAAAAATATGGCCTGTTATTAATGCAATAAACCCTTTAATTTTTTTATTTTAAGCTCATTTGTATTATTATTACTGTTAGTATTAATAATAATAATAATAATAATAATAATTGTACATGCAGCTGCCACACACAAATCTAATTTAATTGAAATTACAATATTTATAATTTTATTTATTATTATTTATTGCAAAACTATGCAGCCCTTTTCTATGTCTCTATCCATGATATTGATCCATAATAGAAGGATGATTGGATGAGGGATGGATGTATGGATATCTGTCTATACAGATGCACAAACAATATCAAACTATACAAATAAAATAGTACTGAATTATGTGTGTTACACACAAGTGTTACAACTAACCCCTCTGTCTGTTACAATTAACCCCGCGTATGGGGTAAGTTGTAACATTTGCACTTCAGTGCAACTGTACGAAAATGGTAGGTCCTAGAAAAAAACTTTAAGTGTTCGTTTGTAGCAGAGATGTGTATGTTGCTTGTGTAAAAAAAAGTATTAATCTAACCTAATTATTTTTTTAATTAATTGAGCCAAAACCAAAAAGCATTAGGTTGTGCCCCGCTCTCCCCTACTTCCCAGAGAACTACTGAAAAATTGATTAACAATCTAGTAACTACTATTAACTAAAAGAAACTCTTATTAACAAATTAGTAAGTAATAGCTCACAGATGAAAGTGTTACTAGATACTTCTGTGGGAATTACTAATTATTTGGATTCGTATTATAAAGTGAAGATCATTGGAACTAACTAGTAATGACTCAAGTGTTACTAAAGACATTTTCTAAAAGTATACTAAAGTTCACCAAAAATCTCAAACGTTTGCACAAATCATGACTAGATCATGTAGTAACACTCGAGTCATTACTAGTTAGTTCCAATGATCTTCACTTTATAATACGGATCCAAATAATTAGTAATTCCCAGAGAAGTATCTAGTAACACTTTTATCTATGCGCTATTACTTACTAGTTCGTTAATCAGAGTTTCTTGTTAGTTAATAATAGAGATTGTTAATATTGTGTTACTCATTGGTTCTTGTGTAGTTATTCATTAACGAAGGAACCATATTCTAAAGTGTTATCGAGCTTTCTTGCATATTACACATTGGAACGTTGTAGGGACTATTTTTTTCTAATGAAGTTGCACTAATACATTTTTTATTTTTTTACTTAATATTTTTATTGTGTGGTAATCGTTTTATAAAAGCAATAAGGTACTCGAGGCAAGTGCTGTATCGTGAATAAGTAACGGCTGAATGGGTTACTCCGCTTCACGTCATGCCTAACAACGCCCTTCAGCCGTTACTACAGCACAGCCTCTCGTACCTTATTGCTTGCTTATACTCCGTACCTAAATGTGTAATTACACTTCTAACAAGGACAACTTTATATAAAGTTTAACCAAAAAAAAACAAACAAAAAAAATCGACATTTGTGTCAAATTAAACATGGCGTCTCTTCTGAGGTCAATAAAGCAGTTGTTAATAATGTGCCGTAGGCGTCTCGGGCAAAGAGGAGGTCCCTTTAAAGGGAGCTTGTTGGCTAAACTCTGCTCAGCATTATTAAATTTAAATCCCACTGTGTGATTCCCATCCAGTCTGCGGTTCTTCTGTTTGGCTCCAGAGGTATAGAGAAAATGAAGTAATATTATGAGACGTCTCTGAATGACGCTGAAGTACCAGTAGACAGCTCCTGTACCGAGAATCACATGTAAAGCACACGCAAACTAATACAGGCATGACGAATGTTGGGTTTGCTGCTAATCTCCTTAATTGTTTTCCAATGGGAAATAATCTTGGTAAATATGTTGGTATCTTTTCATAAGGAAGAAAGAGAGGAGACTCTGGGTCCCTTTTGAAAAAATTAAATGGACTGAAATGTATTTAATGTGCACTTGTAGTGTGTACTTAGAATATTGAAAAGTACATTTCAATAAAACTATACTTTCAAATAATATAATATTAGTGACATAAAGGGCCACTCATGTGTACTTAAAGAGTGTACACTTTCATGACTGTTTCTTAACACACTTATGTGCAGTTTAAAAAAAAACACAATTTGTAATCATGTCAAATTAAAAGTTTTATTTTAACTTTTTTCCGTTTTAATGCATTTAAAAAAGTTTAATAACATGTAAAGTACTTTATTATACATTGAAAGTTAATATATTTAAAATGTACTTCTAAAATGGCAGCTTCATCTTTACAAATGTGTACAGTTAAGTTCAAATAATTATGTAATAGATGATATACAAGTTTCAAAATAATGAAATGGCATTGAAGTGTACTTATTTTATATTTACTTTATAAACTATAAACTAGTTTAGCATACATTTTTGTCAGTACATTCAGCAGTAGACAATAACAATATTTCAAAAGCAATACAAATCATTTTTAAATATGTAAATATCATAGAATAGGTCAAAAACACTCAAATAATTGCATTTAATATTAATATATTTGTTCAACAAGTGTATAAAACATGACAGGACGTAAGTATGTTCTTTTAAAGTGAGTTATTTCTGTAATAATACTCCTTTTAAACATATGTTAAGTGTACTTCTTTTCTCAAGAGGTAACATTGTGCCAATTGACCTGTATGTGTGTTGCACACGTGCTTGTGTGTTTGTCTTTTAGGACAAAATTGTCTAATAGGACGTCTGACATTGTTAAGGATGTCCTAAAATAAGTTGTTTTAAAGTTTCAGGTCTCCTAGGCAAAAGACCATTTAGCTGTCCGAGGGACAAACTGACAGGACTGTTGTTTCGTCTCAGAGGCCTTGCGGTTTGAAGAGACAAATTGAGCCAAACCACTCCAGCGAGTGGCAAAGAACAGGGAGGAACTGAAAACCACTGCAGTCACAGAGGAAACACTCGTCCTTAACAGACTGCATCACATTATGCTTCCACACCTCAGCAGGACGCTGTGATCTTGACTTATTATACTGTAGCAGATTTGTGATACAATATATTTGAGCATGTCTTTCGAAACCCATCAGGCTAATGCACGATATTTGACATGGCGCACATGGCCTCAACTGTACAAAGGGATGCATGAAGTCCTTTTGTCTCTGATGTAATTATAATAATTATAGCACGCTGAGTGGTATCAGAGCTCAGATGACTGATGGGGTATGTCTTAAATGTCACTGCTGATTTTGACAATTCAATTAAGGAGCTTTAGACTGGTCTGGTTTGTGTAGGTTAGCTGTTTTACTGAGGTCTGCTGTTTGAAGGACAGAGCCACTGCTACTAAGAAAGACCAGTTAAAGTTTGTCTGTTTTTTGTCATATTTCTTTCCCCCAGTTCACTTACCGGTCCCTTATTGATTTCTTTTACTTCTTTATGCGGTATTGTATACACTACCAGTCAAGAGTTTTGGATTGGTACGATTTTTAATGTTTTTTAAAAGACGTCTCTTCTGTTCACCGAGGCTGCATTTATTTGATTAAAATACAATAAGAATAGTATTACAATTTAAAACGACTTTTTTTCTATGTGAATGTAGTAAAGTTTAATTTATTCCTGTTATCAAAGCTGAATTTTCAGCATCATTACTCCAGTTTTCAGTTCCCCATGATCCTTCAGAAATCATTCTAATAGAGTGCCGAAGTTACGACGTCACTCTGTTGGCCAAAACGTGGAAGTGAGTTAGCATTTTAGCACTCCCGGTTCCCTCGCACTAAAGTCTATGGGATTTTTGAATGGGTTTTTGCTAAATCGCCTGAAATATGATCTGTGGTGAACAAAGCGTCTAAATATTTTCACGTTTTGATCTATGACATAGAACACACAGACTTACTTATGTTGTTTTAAACTTTAATGTGTCTGCTTGTGTTTTTTAAAATCTTTATATAGACTTCAAAATGTATACATTTTGGATTAACTTGCAAAGATGATCTTGATAGACAAAATGTGTAAAGGTCAAAACTCTTTGTTAAACACAAATCTTATTTTTTTTGCGATTTTCCAAAAGTCTATAGGGAAAATGCATAGCTTTTCCACCGAGGGAACCCATGCGCCACTAACTTCCGAGTTGTCCTACACAGTGACGTCATCACTTCCACACTCTATATGATGATTTGATGTTAAAAATAAAATTTGATGAGTAGACAGTTCAAAAGAACAGCATTTATCTGAAATATAATCTTTTGAAACATTATGAATCTTTACTGTAACTTTTGATCAATTTAATTCATCCTTGATGAATAAAAGTATTGATTTATTTTATTTATTTCACCCCGAAAATTTTTTACTAACCCCAAACGGTAGTGTTTAATGTTACAAAAGCTTTCTATTTCAGATAAAAGCGATTCTTTTGAACTTTCTATTCATCAAAGAATCCTGAAAAAATAATAATAATAATATATGTATATATATATATATATATATAATTATTATTTAAACTTTTTTTATCAACATTGACAACAATGAGAAATGTTTCTTCAGCATCAAATAATCATATGATGATTTCATCACGTGACACTGAAGTAATGATGCTGAAAATTCAGCTTTGCATATTTTAAATTGTAATAATATTTCACAATATTACTGTTTTTTTAAAGCTTACTGCTTTAAAAAAAAAAAAAATGAAAGAAAAAAAAGCTTTTAATAAATGGAGCTTTGGTGAGCTGAAGAGACTTCTTACCTTAAAAAAAAAATCTTACCGATTCAAAACTTTTGCCTGCTACTGTGTTTATTTTTATTTTCAAAAGTAGCGACATGTACAATGGCTCCTACTTAACACATGCTGTTCAGTTCTGCATTCTCAACTTGTTATAATGATATTTGAACATGACTGCATTAAACTAAATCATGTCCATTTTGATTTCAAATAGCAAGATATTTGTTCCACCTTCATTTCTCTCTTTTGATTGCTCTCTTTATATATAATACTCATCCTCTAACTGGATTCCTGTCCTGTTTTCCTCCCTTTCTAGCTTTTATCTTTGTCTTGTCATATCATTCTTATCTCTTCCCCTCATTCTGTTGTCCACCTGCTCTCACTCTCTGGCCTGTCCATCACACAGCAGAGCAGGAAGCGCTCTGGGGTTGACCTCTGACCTCAGTCAGCCAAGCTCTGTATAAACAGCTCATTTTCTCCACTTCCTGTTTAGCTGAACAGGAGCACCGCCTGTTTCAGTTTGTTTACAGAGCGGACCGCTTTAAGTTCTTGTGTGCGTGTGTGTACGCAGCATGTTTTTCGGTGTGTATTTTCGTATGCGGGTGTCAGTGTGTGCGGATCCCTGCCTGCTGTTCTATTCAGAACAATGCAGTTTGTTTCCTTGTATAAGATCCTATGGAAGTCTGTTTCCGCCTCAAAGTAGAAAACAAACAAAAAAAACGATTCTCACATTTCTAATATTTCTCACAATTAAGGATTTTTTTTCTTATGACTTTATATCACAGTTGTGACATTATATCTCTTAATTGCAACATTACAACTCAAATTATGAACAAAACCTTTTATTCCTTGCACAATATAGTGACTTTTTACATTACATAACTGGCAGTTGCTTTTTTTCTAAATTGGCTTATTTGCATTCAAGGAAGGCCTACACGTTTTCATGCTTTCTTGTGACTTTATCTCACAAATGTGACATTGTAATTCACAGAATGACTTCATAATTCATAATCATGACTATAGCTCATTGCAGCTTTATAAATGACAGAATTGCCAAATTTACACTGCAAAGGTGGCACAGAAGCGCTTCTGAAATGGCAGACCGTTTAATGCTGCTCAGAGGTGGCATAATGCATTTACAACTATGCTTTGAAGCTAGGTCAGAGCTGGCATAATTAAATCTGGATCACAATATGACTTCATGGCTCATAGTCACTATACTGTATATAAATTGTGGCTAGATCATTCAATTTCATAACTCACAATTGTGAGTGAATCTGTTCCATCACATCCCAAAGATACTGTATTGGGTTGAGATCTGGTGACTGTGGGGGCCATTTTAGTTCAGTGAACTCATTGTCATGTTCAAGAAACCAATTTGAAATGATTCCAGCTTTGTGACATGGTGCATTATCTTGCTGGAAGTAGCCATCAGATGATGGGTACCTGGTGGCCATAAAGGGATGGACATGGTCAGAAACAATGCTCAGGTAGGCCGTGGCATTTAAACAATGTCCAATTGGCACTAAGGGGCCTAAAGTGTGCCAAGAAAACATCAGCCACACCATTACAACACCCCCACCAGCCTGCACAGTGGTAACAAGGCATGACGGATCCATGTTCTCATTCTGTTTATGCCAAATTCTGACTCTACCATCTGAATGTCTCAACAGAAATCGAGACTCATCAGACCAGGCAACATTTTTCAGGTCTTCAAACTGTCCAATTTTGGTGAGCTCTTGCAAATTGTAGCCTCTTTTTCATATTTGTAGTGGAGATGAGTGGTACCCGGTGGGGTCTTCTGCTGTTCTGACGCCTCAAAGTGGTCTACAACAGCAAAAGACACCACCGGGTACTACTCATCTCCACTACAAATAGGAAAAAGTGGCTACATTTTGCAAGAGCTCACCAAAATTGGACAGTAAAATACTCAGACCGGCCCGTCTGGCACCAACAACCATGCCATGCTCAAAATTACTTAAATCACTTTTCTTTCCCATTCTGACATTCAGTTTGGAATTCAGGAGATTGTCTTGACCACCACACCCCTAAATTAATTGAAGCAACTGCCATGTGATTGGTTGATTAGATAATTGCATTAATGAAAAATTGAAAGGTGTTCCTAATAATCTTTTACATAAGTGTATATTTTGAATTTTTTATGTTTTTTTTTTTGTTGTGATTTTGATATAAAATCTCACAATTTTACTTCATATATTTTTTAAACTTTACCTCACAATTACATTTTTTTTTTTTTTTTACTTTGAGAAAGAAACAGCTTCTTCAAAATCCAGATTTTGGAAAAGGGATTCACATGACGAAGGTTTTGTACGACTGCATGTAGAAATGTACTTATGTACTGTATGCATCATATAATATCACAAATAGTATCAAAAACACAGTTTTCGCGCAAGTGAACGGCCAGAACGCATTAAAAGTTTTCTGTTTTCATTTAAAACTGTCGTATAAGTGGTCCCTAAGTTAATAACTAATTATCTTTGCAACAGAAGTGAATCAATCAAAAACTTACTTTACCTGGACAATAACAATAACTTCATTCTAGAGCTGCTGTAAAGCCAAAACAATCTCTGCGACTGCAATTTCCTATTATCATATATGATATATGATATATGATATTGTTTAAAGGGCATTATTAATAAATATGACTTGACTTGACTTAATGTATATACACAGACATACTAACACAAGACACTTACAGCAACCCAAGACCTTACATGACACATAACCTCCACACGTTCGCTTTCTAAATGGTTTCTGACTCATTGCTATCTATAGCTATAGTCTCTGGGTCCAATTAACCGTTTGTGTTTTTGCCAGTGATATCTCTCAGTCTCTCTCTGTATTAAATTATGCAGCAGATCTGTCTGGTTTTCAGCTTTTATCTAGTGTCTGGCTTCAGTTAGTTGACGGTTGGTGTGCCCAACCAGAGCATCAGGCGGGGTAGATCAGGGTCAAAGAGCTATTTGAAGATCTGTTCGGCTGGCCGTGTCCCAGTACTGTGTGTCCTGATCCTCCCTACATCCTGCAACAGTAGGATGACTGCAGTCGGTTAGTGGTTTGGAGTAGTCACCCTTAGTAATGACCTGACAAAGGCAAGATGTCATTTTCATTCACTTTGAGCCAAAACCCAGACTCGCTTTTGGGGCACTTGTGTTGGTTCTGAAATGTCCCCTTTAATTTACTTTAATTAGATGGCAGGATGTAGTTTAGCTGTGTGTTTGTCCACACATGTGCACATATGCAGGAAGTCATTAGCGAGGTTGCTAGCGTTAGCATTAGTCATACAAAAAGCAGCTGTGAAAATCTGTTGATAGGTTTTAGGTAATAGCACAACGTTACGTATAGTACTGCTTTTTTGTGTGAACAAAGCACAGTCTGGACTGCACTACAAATGTAAAAAGCGACAAATGTAATGACTACTCCAAAACAGAGTAATGGCAAGATTGAGTTAAGATTAATTTAACACTCAGTTTTATCTAAGCATAGTTCAGCCAAATCAAATCTCTCAGAAGAGCAGATTTTTCTAGGAACTGCATTTGTCTTTGGACAGTATAGGGAGTTTGTTTACATTACACACATGGCAGATGCTTTTATCTAAAATGACTTGTATTTAAAGCCGCAGTCTGGCATTTTTCCTCTTTGTCGCCATCTCTGTTGCAGTCATTCACGGAATTATCAACTTTACGTGAGTTGTACTACAACACCCTCGACACGGCACAGCATGGATGAACACAATGTTTGAGGAGACTGTGAGGAGGTCAGTCAGATACTGGCATTCAGAATCACAGATTATTCTTTTTGGAATAATTTTCACCAGAAAAGTTTCACCAGAAAATGTCTTCTGAACTACTGTAGTAAGAAACATCCACTTTTGTTCTGGTTCTGACATTGCAGTAAATCGTGCTGCTTAAATCTAACAATTGTTTTTGAGTTATCATATCACACAAAACCATGCAAATTATACTTTGTTCTCAAATTGATAATATTAACAACGTAAGCAAGCATTGCGTGACTACATGTAATGTCCTTCGGAGATGTATCCTTGTTTTCGCATGGGTCCGGTTGCAGTCTCTTTTTTTCTGTAACCACTCAGAAGTCCGAACCATATGTTACAGCGGTTGAATCTGTTGTAACTGGTGATTGTCGTTTGAACCTTTCTGGATCCGCCATCAAATTGATAAGTTTAATTACGGTGTATCAAGTGCTGTGAGAAAAGACTATAAATCTCCACCTTCAACATCCTCACACGCAATAAAACCTACTGGTCGAGACTCCTTTATGTGTACAGATGTGGCGTAATGACAAAAAGACATGCTCAAATCTCCCAATGAAATCCACCAGTACCACTGGAATTAAAAACATTATTACAAGCTTACCGATTTAAATCGAGGTAAGGCAATCAAATAGTTTTGAACACTGGCTGGTTATGTATTTTCTCAAATATGTATTTTGGATCATTTTTAACCCCAAAAAAGCTACAGACTGCAGCTTTAAGGTATACATTTTTTATTCCCTACTAATCGAACCCATGACCTTGGCATTGCTATTTGGAACGGAGGCCAGCTAGTAAGAGCTGTTCGAGTAAACCTCACACCCTTGGCCTCAAGAGGTGCACTAGCGACTTATCCTTTAGCGTCCTTGTTAACGTGCCTGCCTTCCAGTTTGAATCCCACTCGGGACCAAGTAGAACCAGAAGGGTAACATTGGAGCCGTCACCCGGATTGGAGTGAGGTTTAGGGGTTGAGTGTAACGGAGGCCAGCTAAGAGCTGTGTGAGTAAATGTTATTCTCCTGGCCTCAAGAGGCACTCTAGTGACTGATGTTAGAGGCTTTGGTCTATAGGTTCCTTGTTAACGTGCCCGCCTCCCATGGAGGGAAACATCGGTTCAAATCCCGCTTGGATCGGTGCCAGTTGAACCAGAGGGGTCACACTAATGCCATTCTATACTAGATTTTACATAAAAAAGTGTTTGCACAAAAAGTGGCTGCCTTGACTGCTTTTTTGGTTAAATCTGCTCATTAACTTTTGTGACAAGGCAGGAAATAAGATGAACCAGCTGCTGATTTGCAAACGGAAGCAGTCACACACTCTTTCTCAACGAATGCACACACTCATACTGCAAACACATTCTTAAGTCCTGATTGGTAACACACTTCCTAACGATAAGAGAATATAGAGCCAGTTCTGGTCTATTAGGCTGTGACACATTGAGGACAGTCGAAAGAGGAACATGAATCACTAAAGCACACTTTAGAAAGTTTCCAGGATTTATATGCAGTTATATAATGGGTAATTACAACTCTAAAATCTGATTGGATAAAGCCAGGTGTACACTATGGTCATGTTTACTGTCTTTAACTGTGTGTTTATTGTTGTCACTCTTTGACAAGCACAAGCCTGAAGTGTCTGAAGTCTGATGTGGGCGAGGAAAAGAGGGAATTTTCTTTATGCTTTATGCAACATATCAAACCCTAAACATAACCGATAGTTTTAACAAAAGCAAACATGTCACATTTGTTGAAGCAACCATGTCATTTTAGCTGGAGCTACAAGTCTTTAAAGGCCATGTTGCAGGGTTAATTTTTCAACGAATTTGTGCAATTTGCTTATTGGTAATAAACATTTAAACTGTTATCCATTGTATTTTACGTTGTTGTGTATCACAAAACAGATTAATAAGAAAAAGTAGGTACTATCTTACAGCGGTTGGCAACGATTCTCCTGCATTGTTGCATTGCATTACGTACGTAACCTTGGAAGAGAATTTACCAAAGCCCGCTCTGAGAGCAAGTTACAGTAAATACATAGATATAGATAGACTAGGTATATAGATAGACAGATAGATAGATATTGATATAGATAGATAGGCTAGTATAGAGAGAGAGATAGGCAGAAAACCAGATAGCATAACGTTAGCATAGATAGCTAGCAGCTAGCTAGCTAGCTAGCTAGCTAGATAGATAGATAGATAGATAGATAGATAGATAGATAGATAGATAGATAGATAGATAGATAGATATGGATGGATGGATGGATGGATGGATGGATGGATGGATGGATGGATGGATGGATGGATGGATGGATAGATAGATAGATACGTAGAACGTAAAGTTCCAACTAGAGGCTTTGTAACTACTAGCTAGTTTGTAACTAACTCTTTACTTTATTCCGTTGCACCATTTGTTCCTAAGGTAGCACGTAGCTAGTAAGTCGTAAACTCTCCGTAAAGTAATGCGTAGTCGCATAATATGACGTTTAGAGCTGCCGTTTAGAGATGAGCCAATAGCAGCCTTCAAATGCTTGAGCAGAAGTTGTGTGGAAATGCCGTGAATTTCAGTTTATCCTTCATTCTAACTTCTTTTGCCTCACGTTACTAACGCTAAAAATAAGTTTCCATTTAATACGATACTTGATCATGAATAACATAAGTGTTTTTATATATGAATAACATTCAGAAAGTGTATTTGAAATGAAATTAATAAGCATCAATGAATAAATATTGATACAAAAAACAAGAAATTGCATTTATTGATTATGACGGATATTTGACATGCACAACATGTACCGATGCACACAGTGGCGCTGTTTAGGACGGGTTCATGTTAAAGAGCTGCTAACAAAGTAATCTTTTCACATAATGTTCTCTCTCTTAAATTGTAAGTGAGTGTAAATGTCAGCATTGTCATATATGTGTAGAGAATTGAAGTCTGTCAGGTAAAAGAAGAGCTTATTAATGCAGTTTATCTATCTGACATTTTAGTCCAACCGTTACTCCTTAATGCCGTAAATATTTAGTTGGAACGTACAGTTACGTTTAAACTAAGTTTAATGGTGCAACAGAAAAATATTTAGTAGTGCGCAAATTGTAATTTGGTGCCCTTTTACGTCGAGTTGTAATTTACGCACAGTTGGTGCAACCAGCACCCGGTACTTATCTGGACTAACGTCATGATCACTGCCACTAGATATAAAGAAAACATTGATTTTTCACTTACTTCAGTGCTATTTAATGACAGTAAAAAAAAATGCAAATAAAAATGTGTTGTTATTGTGTGCTGCTGCTCATAGACTAGCTCTAGTGCTCAATGATAGCAACTCACCAGGACACTTCACCAACTCTCCACTTATTCTCATCGGACCATGCATTTAATTGGCTTTGATGGCCATCAGTTCTTGGCATTTCCTCCTTTGCCCTCTCACGTCTGGCAGGTTTGAAATTATACGGCTGCGAGCCATCATACATGTTGGCTCTTGCCACCTCTTCCTCATCCCAGTCAGTCACTATAATTCTAATACTAGGCTGAGGCTACCTTTCCTCCACTTCTCCCCAATATGACGTCATCACCGAATTGCGTTAAAAAAATGTTAATACCAAAACCGTAAAAAATTGGTCTTTAAGACCATTTTTGGGATATTTTTAAAATTACATATATATCTTGAGTGATTTATGTACCCATTAATCGACAGTGGTGCAACCCTGCAACACGGCCTTTAAGCTCTAACTCGTGTTTCACTGGACTCACTGAACTTCAAAATGTATTTGTTACAAATGATGCACTATCGTAAAAATGATTTGAGGCCATAAAATGGTATTGTGCAAGGAACCGCCTCATGAAAATAAACCTTTTTAATAATCAATTACAGGCTATGTTTTCATAATGTTGTGTGAATAATCTGCATTGATTTAGCAAAAATGTAGGTGGAGGAATGTTTTTTCCAATGAGACTGTTGGTGTGTTGACTATTTTAAAAGGCTTAGAACAAATTGCTGTATTATTTTGCATGAATAAACAGTTGGGCTAATGAACGCTGCAGGACCAACGAAATATATATACTTCAGAAAAGTTGATATCTATATTGATCTAACATGACATTTTTTAGTCAGCAGTAAATGATTCACCCCATCTATCTTATTGTGAACAATTCATATACTCATGTTTCATTTTTTTTAAAGATGTTTTGACCTTGTAATGTTTAATCAAAACACTAGACCTTCTCTCTAGTGACATTTTTAAGGACTTAAAGTTCACTTAAACCTCACTCCTGCTGATCTGTCACTACTTCCATTTCATTGCAACTTTAACTCACACTCCTGTTCCAGTCCATGCTGCTCCAAAGAAAATAAATCTTAGTCTTTGCAATCTTTGATCAAAACATAAAAGCCTGCTTTCCTGTGAAATTATTTTCCTCTTCCGCTAACGTCTCTTTGGCCTATTTTTTTTTTTCCACGTAGACTTGAAAATAAATTATGGTCCGGTTTCACAGACAGGGTTTAGGTTAAGTCAGCATTAGGCCTTAGTTCAAGTAGGACATTAAAGTAGCTTTTAGAAATGTGCCTTAGAAAAAAAAGGGGTACATTTATTATTTAAATGAATCTCTCTGTTATTTTAATTATAGTTTTACAAAGTCTTAGACTTTTGGACCCAACTTGATCTTGAAAAAATGAATTTGTATGTTATTTGTTGACTGATAAATTATTGAACAATGTTTTTATCATGTTGCAGTGGCTGCTGTATAAAAACATTGTCTTGCCTAAAATGACCCACAAACTGTGGGAAAATAACTGAAATGAATGGCCTCTTTGATTGCTTCCGTATATGATTTAAAAACAGACAGAAATAGATCTGACATATAACACGCACAATGGCGGGATCAGTTTGCATTTGTTTGTTTTTGTTTGTCCATGTCAGCCACAAACCTAATGCAAACCGGTTTTACTCGTGAGCTTTATCCATACCAACATCCAAACGTCTCTCTCTCCTCCTCTTCTCTTTCCTCTCTTGCTTCTGATAAGACTCTCTCTGGTCTCAGGCCCATTAGCCAATGGCGAAAGGGATAATTGTCACGGAAAAGAGCCGGGCGCGCGTTTGATGTGGACCTCGACTTCCTTTTGATGTAAAAATTTATCCACTGTGATTATCAAGATTATGGCTTCCTCCCCCTCCTCTTCCTCATGCCCTCGCCCTTTCCATCCCTCCATTAAGCCGTGAAGATTAATTGGAAACAGCCCGTGTGATGGCTGAAGTTGATGCCGTTGTCTTCATACATGTAGCTGTCGGGTTGCTTAATTTAAATCGGGTTTGGGCAGCATCCTTTCCCAGACGACGCTCTCCCTCTTCCTCTTGTTGGTTAAACACTGTCTTTATGTACAGTGTACACATTACATAATATTACATTAGTGTTTATTAATAACTATGGACACTTTTGTGTAACTATGGGCACTTTTTCTGTGCATCTCTGAAATAGCAATCTGACTTAAGGGTTTAGGGTCAATCCGATTTTTTTTTGTTAAAAAAGTGAAAACTTTTATTCAGCAAGGATGCTTTAAATTGATCAAAAGTTACAGTAAAGATATTTATTATGTTACACATATCTATGTCAAATAAATGCTGTTGTAGTTTCTATTAATAAAGAGTCCTGAGAAAATGGGTTATGATTTGGTATATGTATGGATCTACATAACTAATGTAGTTCGTCTTGTATTTTCTTTTACTCTGTAACGATTCGGTTCGGTCAACTTTCCTTGCAAAACACGCAAAAATATCAGCAAATTTAATTGTTTATTAAAAGAATTTACTGTACTGCTGAAAATGACAAATTCCACACTTTGAAGTACAATATATGTATAAGGAACATAATTCTACACCCAAATACTAATATAAATCTACGGTATCAAAAAAAATAGATCTACATTACAAAAATATATGCAATGACATCTAAGCATTAAACCATTAAAGGGGTCATGAACTGCATTTTTAAAAATTGTATAATGTTCTCTGAAGTCCACTTATCATGTTATCAAGTAACATCCTAATTCAGGTTTTGATTTTCAGATTTCCAGTTTTCAAACGTCTCTTTCAATGTTCAGTTTTAGTAGTCGTGTCATGTTTAAAATAAAATTAAACGTGTTGTAATGTCTTACTGCTGATAAAACAGATGTCGCTCTCTGAATCTTCAATTCATGATAATATTGAAAAACATAGATCAGAACAACAAAAGCAGGGTTCTCTGTGCTTTCTTCAGTATCTGATAAAACTTCATAAATGCCGAAACAAAAGCTATTCAGTCTGACTGCGGTGCTATGGTATAAATACCCAGTACATATCAAATGATGTATCAGACAAAGCAATAGTGACACATGGTAAAAACACGTTTACACTTTTCTGTTGTGACATTACCAATGTAGTTGGATTTATTTTCAGTCTCTCTGAAAAGCCTGCGTCTAACTGTCTTGTTTAAAAACCGCAGGAAAATGAACCAAACAAATGAACAGATGCGATGTTGTACTTCATTAAAAATAAAGTTCATCCACGCTTGTTTAATGCTAGGATCACAAAGATGGCAATGCAAAGGCTGTGTTTTTCACAGAGGCGTTTCTATAATTTTGCAACAAATTCTCATCCCAAGGTGTCATCTAACGCACACTTCTGGCCATGCTTCAACATCCGACATTTAGGCACCCTTTAGCGTCAGTTAAATTACGCTATCCTAGGGTGTCATCTAACTGACGCTTTACCTTTAGCGTCAGTTAGATGACGCGGGTAGGTTTAGGTCTGGGGTAGGGTTAGGGTTAGACCACTAGGATAGCGTCATCTAGGGTACCTAAAGTGACGGATGTTGAAGCATGGTCAAAAGCGTCAGTTAGATGACGCCTTGGGATGAGAACAGGCTGAATTTTGTTGCTTTAGTAATCCTGTGTACTAGCATCTCTTCCGTATTTACTACTTTATTCAGTGTTGTGCAAGTTACTTCCAAACTGTAATACATTAGGTATTACTTGTTACTGTTATTTAAAAGTAATTCATTACCTTACAATATTACTGTCTCAGAATTGTAATGCGTTACATTACTCATGTATTACTTTTGAGTTACTTTCACCAAAATAACTAAGTAGAACTTAACTTTTGGGCTGTAACGATATGCAATATGAAACCGAAATCGCGATTCGCCACACGACTCAGATCCACGAACCTGCAGAATCGCGACACACCTCTTCCAACTCCAGCGTTATTCTCCTTACTGTCCATATCCAATGCTGCCTTATCTTTAAATTAGGCTATTAGTATTATTTGAAGTTAACATTATAAAATACGTAGACCTACACCACAAAACTAGTTGAGGATAAATTATTTAAAATTGGGGAAGTCCAGCATTATGGACATGACATTTGCAGTCAAAACTTGAAATAAAAATTCTCAGAAAATACATGTATTGAAACGTATATAGGCTACTTCCTTAAAGGACTCCAGACATTAGAAAAATATCAGTCTATGTTTTATTTTTAATAGGGAAAAGACACACATTCATGCGTGACAAAAAAATAGGAGGCAAAATCGATTTTTTGTAATTCTGTTAATTACACTGCGCAAATCGGATGAGGAAGGGTTGGCTCTCCAGTCTCCATAGAACTTAAAATATTCATTTTATTTTAGTTTTCGTGTTCGCATTTCTGAGGAAAAAACAATGTTACAGACGCGACCGCTCTGAACTGGCACTAAAAGACTGCTTTAAAACTTTCACATAGTCTGTTGCCTTTAAGAAGTAAAAGCAGACAATACACTGTAACTCAACTGTAATACAAGCCTCACTGAACATGTAACGAGTAAAATATTACTGAAAATTGATTAGTAATGCCTTACACTACTGCGTTACAGCAAAAAGTAATATGTTACTGTAATGTATTACTTTTGTAATGCGTTACTCCCAACACTGACTTTATTATATGTGAATCAGTGGATGGGGCTAAAGAGGCAATTATGTTGAAGTCAGTGTTGGGAAAGTCCACTTTCTACATGAACTAGTTCAAAGTTCAGTTCACAAAATGAACTAGTTCAGTTCATAGTTCTTTTTTTCCATATGTTGCGAGCTTATTATTAGTATTGCCACTGCCCATATACAACCACAGTCAACAATTATTTTATCGACGGGCAGTTTACACAGAAATATAAGATTTTTCCCATCCTCACTGACCTCATCATAAAACCCGTTTAAATGATCATATGACGCCTCCTCGTTCGCTGCTTTGTCGACGCCGGCCGCGGTGCGACACCGGTGGCTGGTGTTGCCACATTGGGTGTTTTTTTCGTTTATGTTTACATGTGTTTTAGCCGGGTTTTCGCCTGGAAGGCTCTATAAGCTATGTGCACTAGCGTAGTTTCGAACTTTCGCTTTTGTCAGAAGTCGGCATATCAGTTTCCGGTCTACGACTGTTCATCCGCATCCGCTAATAAACAAACAAGATGAGTGCTGCTGTTGTACGAAAAAAAAAGAGATCTTAAACACATCTAAGTTTCTAAGAACTGTAGGTGGATCTAACGTCCGTTTCACACCCGTTTTCAGTGTGTGGTTGTGGTGCAGGAGTGTGCTGTTAGTGCGTTCACATGATGCGTTTGCAGTGAATAACTAATCCGCGGCTGTACCACAAACACATACTTTTTATTTTTATTTAAAATCCAGAAGTTATGCTGCAACTTTTTTTTTTTTAAAACAAAAAGTTGTGTCAGCATTGCAATTCTTTGTATGCACGTTTAAACACAATTTAAACAATGTAAGTTGGGGCTATTATTCCATGCATTACTTATAAGTTGCTCAAGCAAATGGTCAAATATTTCCTATATTAAAATCGCAAATAATTTAAATTAAAACTTGAAATTGACAAAAGCAGCCGACTTGCCATTTCTTTTGTATTTCAATTTTAAAACAATAGATCTTGCATGTCACAAATAACTTGTTTTTCCACCTCCACAACTGAGACGAGTGTTGTTCATTCCAGCCCGATCTCATGAAAGTTCGTATCTATGGCACGAATGTCATTTCTCGTGGCATTTATACGCCAAAAGCAGTTTTTGCGTGTATTTGGCACGCGATTTTCGCGTACATATTATACGCACTTTTTTGCGTATAATACACACGAACTCCCCACCCCCCTCCCCCCTAAACCTAACCCAGGGTTTTTTAGTGCGTACCATATACACGAAAAAAAACACTTTTGGCGTATAAATGCCACAAGAAATGACACTCGTGCCATAGATACGCATCTTCATGAGACTGTGTCGCCTTGTTGAAGTAAACTGTAGTTTCCCTGGATTAAATGTGCATTTATGGTGAGATTACTACATTATATTTACTTAAATGCATTCATGGTGAAATTACTACATTTTCAGGTCAATCTTTATCATTTTGACCACCAGCGTTTGCAGCACAGCAGAAATAGATTAGGCATGGAAACGATCGCTGTGCTGCTGTTATATGTAGCTACCACATCAGTGAAAAGTGAAATCCCAAACTTGTTAACATGGTGCGTTAGGAGACTGCTGTGTGGCACTTTGCTCTGCTTCAAGTCACTAACAGCCATTTGAGCTTCTACTGCTTCCTGATAAACACCAACCTTCGTGCGCAGTGGCTGCACAAAATAAACATTTTGGGCAACGCACAAAAAAACAAAAAAAAGTATGTGTTTGTGGTAACTTACAGCCGCGGATCAGTTATTCACGCATAATAATATGTGAACGCACTAACAGCACGCGTTGCTCCTGCACTGCAACACACACTGCAAATGGGTGTGAAACGGACGTTAGATCCACCTACAGTTCTTAGAAACTTAGGTGTGTTTAATAACTCTTTTTTTTTTCGTACAACAGCAGCACTCATCTTGTTTGTTTATTAGCGGAATGCGGATGACCAGTCGTAGACCGGAAACTGATATGCCGACTTCTGACAAAAGCGGAAGTTCGAAACTACATTTGTGCACATAGCCTATAGAAATCTGGCACCCTATTGTACAAAGTTAGTAAAAGTAACTGAGAGAGCACGTTCACAAACACCAGAATGAACGCGTTCACAGTAATGTTCATCAGGCAGTAATACAGTACGTTCAGTTCATGTTCCCCCAAAATATGAACGTGTTCAGGCACAACACTGATGGAAGTAGGCATTGATCTTCTGCATAGACGCAATAATGTGACAAAATACTGTACAAAACGAATCGTTTTCTGGGCTTGGCTTCAATAAAAGTTGCTTTTGGGCAAACTAGTTTTGAGTCTTGAAACTTATTTTTTATAATACATTGACTTTGTATATCAAAAGATCAAGGAAATGTTTATTTCACAATTCATGAACCCTACAAATCAATAATAATTAATTTTTTTGTGTGTTTTCTTTGTGCGTATCCGCAACGCATTCTCACCCCAAGGCGTCACCTTTGACCATGCTTCAATATTTGACGTTTTAGGCACCCTTTACATGACGCGATCCTACGGTGTCATCTAACTGACGCTAAAGGAAAGCGTCAGTTAGAGGACGCGGTTAGGTTTAGGTGTGGGGTGGGGGTATGGTACACGCGATCCTAGGGCGTCATCTAACTGACGCTAAAGGGCGCCTAAAGCGTCAGATATTGAAGCATGTCCAAATGCTTCCCAAGGCGTCAGTTAAGTGACGCCTTGGGGGTGAGAATGGGCTGGAATCTAATGCTGATGTCATGGGGTTTGAAGCAAACAAAGAATATGAGTGAAATATGTCGAGTTTATTTGTCTGAAGTGCAAAACAAACAAATCCACATCACAAAAAAATCTATATAGCAAATTCTGTCATGAAATGCAAACTAGTGACAATTACATAGTTAACTACATGGCACAAGCTGATTGGTTTCTGTTGCCTCTGCAGCCAATGAGCTGCTGCTGAACATTTGAATAGTTGGTCAGTGTTTGCTTAAGCAGTTTGCTGCACTTTCAGAGTTCCATTGAAACCCTCCACCTTCCCCAGCTCCACCTGTATAGATTGGCTACTACGGTAAATTTCATACAGTAGGTGCTGTTTGTGCAGCAGCAGTAGCTCTTACGTGCTCACAGCAGTGTGTCTGTGTATGCACTGGCAGTAGCAAGTCTCTGTACTTCTATATTCTTTCTTAGGTGAATATATACCAGAATCTAAAGCTGCAGTCACAGGGTTTGAAGGCAGCAAATGAAGAATATGTGTGAGAGTTGGCGAGCGTACTTGTCTGAGGTGCCTAGCCATATAAGCACGTTTGTGTCAGGGTGTTTACTGTTATATGCGTGTTTGTGTTGGACATGCGCTTGTGTGTTTTGGTTCTGCATGCGTGTTGGCAAGGGTGTGTATGACAGTGTGTGAGTGAGGCCTGTTTTCATTGGATGCATGGATGGATTCTATTTTATATCGCTGTCTGTGAATGTGTGATTAGTGACTGTCATCACAATGACTCATTTCATCTCTGCTTTTGCATTTCTTCACAGAAATCTGAGCAACAATCGTATCCGTGTGCTGAAAAATGGCTCCTTAACCGGCTTGTACTCCCTCGAGAAGCTGTAAGTAAATCACTTTTTTGCCATCATTTTCATCACCATTGAAAGGCTTAGTGGTGTCTTTTGAGTCATTTTAGAGTCAAGTACTAAAACATTAAAATGAGTAACCAGTTACTTAACAAATAATATGTAACATCACCTATATTTATTTTATTCATAGTTTTTTCTTTGTGAAAATGCTGTGGACTGCAAAAAACACGTTCTGTGTGAGAAGTCTCTGGGTCTGTTTCCTCTTTGCTTACCTCTTTCCAGCGTTTATGAAAAAAGTTGCCTGTCACCTCCAGGATTTATGATAATTTTCAATGGCCTCCACAATATTTTGTTCTATGAATAGTATCTGGATAAGCGATATATATTAAAAGAAAGAACAGACCCTCTGCTTTTAAAGCCAATTTTGATTTATGTGCCGTTTAATCTTGATGATCGTGTTATTTTAGATGTTCATCTGCTTACATAATCTATCACTTGTTTCTGCTTCTTTTTTATCCTTGTTTTGATCAGGAGATTCAGTACTCTTTCAGAAGAGAAGTGTTATAGCGCCCCCTAATGTATAACATTGAAAATGTTAACATCAATGGCGGGGGAAGAATAGTCCCACAAAGGACATTTCATTTCATTTTAAAGGGTTAGTTCACCCAAAAATGAAAATGAAGTCATTAATTACCCCCATGCTGTATCAACCCCGTAAGTCCTTTGTTCGTCTTCGGAACAAAAATGAAGATATTTTTGATTAAATTTGAGAGGTGGATCACTACCACATAGGCTGCCTAAGGGATTGAAACTTGACGGCTCAGAAAGTCAATGAAGAAAATGTTTAAATATTCCATGTGACTACAGTGGCTCAACTATAAGTTTATCAAGCGACGAGAATACTTTTTGTGGGGAAAAACAAACAAAAATAACGACTTTATTCGACTATTCGTTTTCTTCCTTGTTGGCCTGAGACGAGAGTTCAAGAGATTTCTGCGACGCATGCGCGAGAAATGAACTGAAGTAGTTGAAGGAGATCGCAATTCTCGCGCATGCGTCGTGGAAATCTCTTGAACTCTCGTCTCAGGCCAACAAGGTAAAAAAGGAATAGTCGAATAAAGTCGTTATTTTTGTTTGTTTTTTCGCACAAAAAGTATTCTCGTCGCTTGATAAAATTATACTTGAGCCACTGTAGCCACATGGCATATTTAAACATTTTCTTCATTGAATTTCTGGGCCGTCAAGTTTCAGTCCCTTAGGCAGCCTATGTGGTAGTGAGACAGCTCTCAAATTTAATCAAAAATATCTTCATTTGTGTTCCGAAGACGAACGAAGGTCTTACGGGGTTGGTACAGCATGGGGGTGAGTAATTAATGACTTAATTTTCATTTTTGAGTGAACTAACCCTTTAAGGACATTTTCATCAATGGCGGGAAAGAGTTAAATTCAACGAAGAACAAGTCCAAATTATTTTGATAACAGCATTTTACTTTAATTTGAACCAGAATGTCCTTTAATTTTGAATATTGAATACTGAAGTCAACGCTGCCAGAGACCTGTTTGCTGCTATCTGTGAGTGTGCTGATACAGTAGGGAGGAAGGGTCGTACGTGTGATTATCACAAACTCTAGAGGAAAGAGTCTCATTACACCTCCATATATCACCCTGTGAAAAACTGCTCAGTCTAGAGAGATAATAGAGGAGGAGGAGAGGAGGCTCCCAGGGATTGAAGGAGGAAGAAATATGTTCTGTTGCTAACTGACCTGAAGTATTGTTGCATGATACTGACAGCTTGGCTATTTATTTTTAAGAATAAAATGGTCTTGCTCTTTATAGGCCAGTTCACAAAGTACGCATTTTTGCTGTCAAAAACTCAAGACCAGGTCAGTGGAATCTAGAATGATTAAAAAAGCATAAGGTCTGGAGACTATTTTTTTTTTTTTTAGAAGTTTAATTTGAGCACATTGTTTTAGAATGCCGTGTCAAACAAGAGATGCTGAAAAAAAAGTGAGCGCAAACATGTAAAGAGGTCATGACATTGAAAAACAATGAAAAAGTAGCGCAGTGGAAATCCATTCCATCCATGCATATATAAAAATGATGACATGGGGTTCAATGGCTAACACAACATAATACTATAATATTATTTTTAGTGGACTAAAACATGTTTTATAATTCTAAAAAGTGTGTTTTTTATTGTGAGTGTGCGTGTATGAGGTCATTTGTGTGCGCACGTGCGTGTGCTCGTGTTCATGTGTGCACGTGTGCAGTGATTAGCCATGTGTGTGTAAGACAGGCCTGCTCTCTGTATGTAGGTGTTTTGTTTGGGGTAAAAGGATCTGATTTGCTTGTTTTTGCAAGTGCAGACAAGACCCCCGGGGAGCTGGGGAGGTCAAAGGTCAGAGAAACTGGAGCCGTGCCCGCAAACAGGCACTCGTACCTGGGATTGTAGTTAAACTGGGTTAGGATGGGGGTAGGGGTGTTTAAGTAAACCCACGGATGTTATACCTCTATTAGTGAAACATCATTTCCTTTCACTTTATGTTGGAAATCTTCAAAGAAACCAATTGTATTCTGCCTTTTTTTGGCGCCACATTTTTGGAGTCTTTCCTTGTTACCCATGCTGATATGCATCATATAATGCAGTTTTATTAAAACTCTAATACACCAGGATTTGTGTTGCACTGTTGGTTACATAATTAGATGTTATCATTATGTTGATTATTAAACCCAATGCTTTGTTACGCCCGTTTCACACATACTCCGTGTGCAGTGCATGTGCGGTGCGTATACGGTCCAGGAGCAATTCGTGTTATAGTGCTTTCACATATGCTGCTTTTGCAGCTCGTAACTGATCGTGGCTGTACCACAAACACATTCTCACTATTTTTATTTCAAATTCAGAAGTTATGCAGCAACTTTTATTAAAATAAAAGTTTTGTCAGCATTGAGATTCTCTTTGTACACTTTAATAATCTTTAATGGACGTATGCACGTTTAAACACAATTTAAACAACGTAATATAATTCCATGCATGACTTATAAATATATATTAAGCTGCTCAAGCAAGTGGTCAAATATTTAACCATTAATTTATATTAAAATCGAAAACATTTTAAAGTAAAACTTAAAATTGACAAAACAATTTCTTAAAATTCCTTTGCATTCTTTTGTCTTTCTACTTCCACAAATGAGACGAGTGTCGTTCATTATGTCCTTGTTGAGGTAAATTGTAAATTGAGGTAAAGGTTGAGGTAAATTGTTCTTGCTTAAAACCCCGGTCTTCAAGTAAAAAGTTGAAAAGTAGTATTTAATGAAATGCATTTATGGTGAGATTACTACATTTTATTGAATTAAATACATTTATGGTGAAACTACTACATTTTCAGGTCAATCTGTGTTCATTTTGACCTTGAACCGTGCGCTGTCACTTTCATTCAGCGTTTGCAGCACAGCAGAAATAGACTCGTTCTGGAACGGATCGACGGACTGCATCCGCGTGCAGTGTGAATGCTCTAACCTGTTAACATGGGTACTGAAAAAAATGGAAGTATGTGTGAAACGGGCGTTAGTCTACACAATATTTCTGTCTTTTACGATAGTCACTGTCAGATATTCGATTTTGACTCTTAAAGGGTTAGTTCACCCAAAAATGAAAATTAAGTCATTAATTACTCACCCCCATGCTGTACCAACCCCGTAAGACCTTCGTTCGTCTTCGGAACACAAATGAAGATATTTTTGATTAAATTTGAGAGCTGTATAACTACCACAACTGGCTCTTGACGGCCCAGAAAGTCAATGAAGAAAATGTTTAAATATTCCATGTGACTACAGTGGCTCAACTATAAGTTTATCAAGCGACGAGAATACTTTTTGTGCGAAAAAGCAAACAAAAATAACGACTTTATTCGACTATTCCTTTTCTTCCTTGTTGGCCTGAAACGAGACTTCCTTAGATTTCCACGACGCATGCGCGAGAATTGCGATCTACTTACACTACTTCAGTTCAGTTCTCGCACATGCGTCGTGGAAATCTCTTGAAGTCTTGTTTCAGGCCTACAAGGAAGAAAAGGAATAGTCGAATAAAGTCGTTATTTTTGTTTGTTTTTTCGCACAAAAAGTATTCTCGTCGCTTGATAAACTTATAGTTGAGCCACTGTAGTCACATGGAATATTTAAACATTTTCTTCATTGACTTTGTGGGCCGTCAAGAGCCAGTCCCGGAAGTCTATGTGGTAGTTATACAGCTCTCAAATTTAATCAAAAATATCTTCATTTGTGTTCTGAAGACGAACGAAGGTCTTACGGGGTTGGTACAGCATGGGGGTGAGTAATTAATGACTTAATTTTCCTTTTTGGGTGAACTAACCCTTTAAACTCTTGTCATGTTGTGACGAGAATCATGTCAGACTACATGTTGCTTCATTGCTTGCCGTCTTTAATGACGTGATATCATCGAAGTAGACTTCTGGGAAAAAGAGCTTAAACAAATAATGGTTACCAAAGCGGCGTGCTGTTTTCTCAATGTGATGTTTGAAAGCTGTGTACAGAAGTTCTTTTGGTCAACTCCACAAATGTGACGGAGCCCGACACGAAGGACTAAGAAAACTGGGTAACACTTTATTTCGATAGTCCACTTTAGAAATTCTACTACAAATAAGTAACTTGTCAACTACAGTACAGTACAACTAACTGTCATTAGAGTATTAAGACTGTCAGCTTAATATCTGCTAACACTTTTTTTGGTCCCACAAAAGACATTCAACTGTCTATAAGTAACTTGGCGACTACGAGTAAACTTATTCTCCTAACCCAAAGCCTAACACCTAACCATAACCTAACAGTCTGACAGTCTACTATACTAATACTCTACTAAGAGTTAGTTGACATGTAGTTGAAAAGTTACTTATAGTTAGTAGAACGTCTAAAATGACTGTAACCGAAAACTGAAACCTGCTCTTTCTGTTAGCTGTCATTCATTATAAAACTATACAAGATAAAACGATTGATTCTGTCACAAAGCCAATTGTCATTTACGAATCACCACGACTTGGCTTTTTTTTTTTTTTGGCTTTAGGATTAAGATTATAAAGATTATATTATCCATATGACAATTCTGTATTTGTAAAATAAATTGCTGCCTTCAATTTTCAAGTGCAATCAACTTGGATATTTAAGTAATTTCAACTTAAATCACATTAAACTGACTTAAAACTTAAATTGAATCTTGTAACATAAAAAAAGTTGCTTAACTTATTTTGATGAATTAAAGCATTGTAAAAACGTATGAAGAGTTCAGATGCAAAAGCCTCTAAATGCCGTTTGAAATTTTCTTCTAAAATGACAATTTTTATCAAGCTTTTATATTTAAGTTCAGTAATTTCACTTAAATGACAATTAATAGGTAATCTTCATTGCCATTTAAGTGGAATTACTGAACTTAAATATACAAGCTTGATAAAAATGATCATTTTAGAAGAAAATTTCAAATGGCACTTAGAGGCTTTTGCATCTGAACTCTTCATATACAACCATAACGTATTGGCTGTCAATTTTAGTTATATTATTAAAGTTAAAAATAAAATATAAATTATATTATATTAAAAATCTATTTTTCATTTATTGAAATATTTATACTATACAATAATACAATATAGTATGCTAATGTACTGTGTAATATAGTATACATTATTTATGTGTAAATGCACATCGCAGTGTTCTTTTAAAAAGGCTCAAAATCAGGTTGAACAGTATAATTATACATTTAAGCACTGAGTAATATTTATTAACAACATGTACTTAGAATAGGGTTTGATTTAGGGTTAGCTGCATATAATTATAAATAATGAACTGTTACATTAACAAGAACACTGTAAAATAAAGGGTAACCAAAATTACTTGGCATATACTATAAAATGAGAAAGGAATAGGCATGCACACCATGTACTTATAATATTCGTATCCGCAAAACTAGAAACTCATTTCTTATGCAGTTGGTCTGTAATAAAAACATCACAAAAATAGCATGGTACTTTAAGAAAACAAAGTTGCTTTACAAGTCTTTGGGGTTTCTTTTTTTAGGAAGCCCAATTCTACTGTATATCCATGGCTATTACAATACTAATGCTAAATTCAATCAAAGTCCGATATGGGATATTCTTTCCAAGTAGATATCACAGGCTTCCCTTTATAAAGACATCACCATTGCCAGACATTCTTAGGATGTTGTATAAAGAAACAAATTGCAATGCGATCATTTGCTTTGCAGGTGCTTGATCGTCAACAAAGATGTCTCCTGGCAACCAAATTGCAGAGTATAAATGATGGTATGCAGTACTAGCATTTGTTCTGCAGATGTAGTGTGATTATGAACAGAATAGTTCATTAACTGGGCTTTACATGTGACCTGTCTCAGCAAACAGACATTATCATCATGTAACGCAAGAGCTTTGACTGATCCATACCATACGTAATTTATGTGACATACATCTTTCCTCATTTCTTAATGAGAAAACTGAACTGCTTTCAAATCTGATTTCCAGACAGAAAGTTCTGACTTTAGAGTTGATTTGGAATGCAACATTTAAGTAACTTGTTGTGTTCTAATGTGCACTTGTAGTGTTCTTAAAATAAAAATAAAAATGTGCAGATAAAATAACACTTAATAAAATAACAGGCCACTTAAGTATACTTAAAGAGAGTACACTTTCATGACTGTAACATTCCAAAGCACATGTAAAGTATTTATACTTTTAAGTGTAGAGTGGATTTTGAATATAGTGATTACATCTTTATTTTTACAAATGTGTTATTAAAATACATGACAAACAAAATTCAATAGAAATTTAAATTATACTTTAGTTTACCATAAATGTTTGTCAGTACATTCGTCAGTATACTTTAACCACATTTCAAGGACAATATAAGTAATTTTGAAATCACACTTAAAGATGTACACTTAAGTTCCACTTAATTTGGCCAAAAAACACTTTAAAGTGCAGCTAATTGTATTTAAGTCAAATGTAATCAAATTAATTTTCATTTAATTGCACTTATCTGGCAATTACGTGTCTGAAAACATTACATTCCAGCAGTGTTGGGAGGGTTACTTTAAAAATGTACTCCATTTCAGTTACAAATTACTTCATAAAAAAGTATTCAGTAACGTAATACAAGCACCACAATGTGAAAGTAATGTAATCTGATTACTTTTGGATTCCTTCAAAGTTACATATGTAAATAAAGTCAAGTAACAAAAGTTGAGATGTGATCGAATGTCAAACACGTTAATATTCCCATGTTGGTAAACCTAATAATTTCTGTTAACACTAGAAGTGCCAGAATTCCAAAACTACTAGAACGGCCACAAACGGTCATTTTGACCGTTAGATTCAAAACAGTGTTTATTTCTTTGAAGAATAATTTTCGTAATTATTTTCGTCAACCACATTTTTTCAAAGACGGAAACAAGACGATAACTAAATAAAAACTAGGTTTGAATGACAAAAACTATGACGAAAATGTTAGATAGTGACGATATGCGAAGCGATCAATAGGCTAATAATAATAATAGGACTAGCAGAACTAGTGAACAGCCCATGCAGCAAAACAAACAGCGCAGGACAGGGCAGCAGAGCTCACCAGGATCATCCGATATGAATTGAACATCTGGATCCACCGTGTCTGATGATAGCAGCCGTCTCTTTTTCCTTGATGTGAACTCTGACTCTGAATCACTCTCTGATGATAGCCTATAACGCAAGTATTGATAACTGTAGTCTGGTTTTGTTTGCTTATTTCTGATCAACAACTAATGTAGAAATTATTATAAAGCAAACACCACTACGGAGGTGACCGGGCGGACCTTTCTGTTGACAGTTGAGAGAGAGACCACGATCAACCGCGGGATATTTAACAAAAAAAATATCGCGAAATTCAGTTCGGTCAATATGACCGTCTATGGCCGAAATAGGTAAATATGTTCATTTGTTTTGTTTTGCCTTACGTTTACGTAACTTAATTTATATGAAAATCATTTTAAATGAAAATACAGACAATTTTAGGAAAAGGATTCTACCAGCAGGATTCTATTATTTTTTTCAACAAAGTTATTGTAGATATACAATTCAAAACGGTCAAAATGACCGTTGTGGCCGTTCTAGTGTTAAGCTTGTGTATATTTTTATAAAAATAATTATTTAAGGGGTCATGAATACATGATATGACATTTTTTTATATTGTTGTCTGAGGTCAACGAATGACGTTCGCTTGGTTTTTACATTACAAAAAAACGCTCGGTTTTTATGGGTGTCTCGCATTGAAGACTTGGAAGTCAACACCCACTGCTGTGAGTGGATAACAGTTTTGCATATTATAATGAGTTTCACTCTCGATCCGTTTGTCATCACGAGGTAGGCATCTATGTTATTTAGCTATGCGTGTAATGCGCAAATCGGTGGGCAGGGCTAATCCAACCATGCTAAAGTAGGCGTTGATCATCTTCTGCAGGGGTGGTGTTTTATCCTCTTTGACGTCATAGTTCCCCACTTTGAAAAACGAGTCGTTTGCTGAGTCTGGTGTCAATAAAAGCTTTTATTGGACTAACAAGGATATTCTTATAATATGATGACCTCTTATATGTCAAAAGCTCGTGGAAAATTTGATTTCTCAGTTCATCACCCCTTTAAGATATTAATTTTATATAATGCCCATTAGGTGGTCATGACTGGTTTTCCCTCAAAAGATGTATGTTGTTGCCGTAAATAAAAGTAAAAGAGTGACACGTTCATTGTGTTTTACCGTGAAATGAGATTTCCATGACTATATTAGAAAATCAACACATTATTGACTTCTCTCTTCAACCAGTGACCCACCCACATTTAATTGGAATATTATTTTTTAATTACTTGGCCCACCCAACCCACAAATTATCAACAGTCTGCATGGATATAACCGTGATCCGCACATCACTACTGTAAATATAGCGTTATTATGGAAAAATACTAATTGATTTAGTCTTAAGTGGTGAAACCATTCTAATCCTGATAGCATCCACATTTTTTACAAAATGTAACTGTAATCTGCTTACTTTTTTATTTTTTATGTAGCTGTAACAGATTACAGTTACCGTATTTTTGTATCCTGAAGACGTAACGCTGTTACTTACATGTATTCATTTACTCCCCAACCCTGACCCACTCATAGCTGTCAACCCTCCCGTTTTTTCCGGGTTTCTCACGTATTTTATCTCTGTTCCCGCTGTCTTCCCGTTTTATTATTTTCCCGTAAAATATCCCGTATTTTTACGCTCTGATTGTGTGAGACGTACCAGCTCGCACATATTTCGCTTGAAGTCGTTCATACTCGGATGCAGCGCCGCGTGCGCTGGCCGGAGACACACTGGCTGCGTGCATCTCAGCTGCGTGGCGTGACCGTTTTTATTTTACTGTCTATGGTTTTTATTTCGGCTCCCATGTTAACAGATTAGAGCTTGCAAACGCGTGCATGCTAGAAATAGAACCAGAGATGCCTATTTTTCACGCGACACGCAAGCGTGTTGGAAGCGTTTCCAGGCAAAAAAAAAAAAAAAAAAAAAAAACGATGTTTATATGTCAAAACATTTTTTTGTCTAGGCTATATATATTTTCATGTCATTTTTATAAACAATCGAGTCCTGGTGTCCACTACAGAGGTCATAGCATAACATAGGAATAAAATATCTTTTTTTTTTTTTTTCATTTGTTTCTTATGCTCTTATAATGTAAAAAAAAAAATCCCTTATTTTGGCGATGGATTCCGGGAAATCTCCCTTATTTTCAATGTTCAATGTTGACAGCTATGACACACATGCATATTCTTTTAATACGTCTTTTTTAAAATTATGCTAAAGATAACTTCTTTTTCACAAGGTAGATGTTAAAACACTGATAGATCAGTTTAGTTTTCTCATGAGAACATGAATTACAGTTGATTGTATACTTCGTAACAAAAAACTTTTTCCTGCCCTTGGCCTCAACCTCCTGCAGAGTGATAGGTCTGCGTGATCTGTTCTCATCCCATTGTTAGGCATTTTATTCTTGGTTTAATACAACGGCTTGGTGTGTGTTTGTGTATGTGTATGTGTGTGTGTGCACACATATCTCTGTTCATTGTTTCCAGCTTGTACTGTATGTGTGTAGTGTAACATGCTGCCGGGAGCTTTTCTTATCTGATCTATAGACCAGTCATCCCAGGACATCATGATCTTACTGTTCCCTTTACTACCCAAAAACTGCTGATATCATATTCATGTTTAAGAACGTTGTTATATGAAATATCAATGACAGATCTGACTACTGACACGCTGACACAACTTTTGTTCACTTTTTCCTCACTCTCAATTCAAAGGGTGTGTTTATCAGCAAAGCTGTTTCACTGAAGTGATGTCAAAGCATTCTTTATCATGACACATATGTTATCAATATGACACAAAAAACTGCAGCACTTTCTCTTTTTGTCTGGCTGTGTTTTCCTCAACCCATGTGTTGTGTGCTATGCATCCTATTATGGAAATTTCTCTCAAACTGTTCTGGCATTGCTTCAAGGCTCTAAATATTCTCTAAACGGCCATCTCTACCTCTCTGTCTTTTTCTTTCTCTTTCTATTCTATGTATATACTCTTAAGACGTGGGTTTCTGTAAAATCTCACACATAACAGAGAGAAAAATGGGAAAATTGTTTAATTTAATTCAGTGTCAAACTCATTTTAGGTCACTGGCCAGATTTTATTTGTTAAAACCTTGGTGTACTCATAGACAGCATTTGCACAATACATGGTCCTCTCAAGCTTATAAAGTCCTGAATCAGCTGTTTTAATAACTTATAATGGTGTAAAACAACAGGGAAGCACAATGTATTTTGTTCATTTTGTTCAAATAGTTCAGTCATGAAACTCTAACGGGCACAGGCTGATAGGTTCTTTGCATGCAACCATCAAGCAATCACATCATTTCCACATGACACAAGTTTATTGGCCTTTGTTGATCCTGCAGCCATTGAGATAGTCTGGTTCAGTGTTTGTTGCAGGCTAGTCCTTCAGCGTGCTGTCAGAGTTCCTCTAAAATCCTCCACCTCCCCCAGCCCCCTCAACTATCCCTTTAAATACAAGCGGCAGTACTATATACTATAAGCACTATAAGGCGCACCTTCAATGACCTATTTTAGGACATTTTTCAAACGTTTGACTGGGTTTGCATTATGCATCCACTAGATGTGCTAAAGGGAATGCAGCGAGTGCGCGGCGTCGGAGGTGAGGCGTTTATTTAGTAAGCGTGAGCGCGCTGGGGCGGGCACGTAACTTACATTCGCAGCCTGCTGACAGCAGTGTCTGTTCGTGTGTGTGTGTTAGAGAGAGCGCTCGTGAGCGGGAGACACACATAACCTGATTTATACGAGGTTGAACTGGCCGTGTGACAAAGCGGGCATAAGATGGACACGAGCGCCAGCAATTGATCCATATATAACGCGCTCCGGATTATAAGGTTTGAGAAAAGGCCGGATTGAGAAAATTAAAGGCTTTTAAGTGCGCTTTATAGTGTGGAAAATACGAGTAGGCCTACTACTCTCGCTTTTAGACCAGCACGCGACGTGTTTAATATAGACGCATATTAGCCCAGATTTTCTCTCAAATGTTTGCTTTCACTTTAGACACAGCCAATTCTGTTTATGTAAAAATTGTGTGTATTTAACAGTATTACCATAATAAGACTTGAAAGATAACTTAGTCCAGTATCCAGGCGCTGTTTGACAGGCTTCTAATGCCTGTGAGCGTCGGGGATATGCCGCGCGCTCAGGAAAGCGCACGTTAGAACAGCGCGTGAATTAAATGTTTAACCGGCAAGGCTTATGCAAACAATGAACTTTTGTGAATTGCAGTGTCCCGTACCAATTCCTTAACGTGTGATGTGTAGGCTACGTCGCGTTGTACAGTTGAGACAGAGGCGCCAGAACTGATAGAATGCACTGTAACACGATACTACTACCATATTTCTTCAAAAGCAGATCGTGGAGACATTTACTATTCGTGATGTCGCACACCCCTAGAATAAACCATTTAACGACTAGTCGACTAGTCGTCGACTGTTATGCAAAACTAGTCGACTAGCAAAAATCAGTAGTTGTGAAACCCCTATAACACTGCCCATATTCAATGACATGCTAGTTTTCAGAGTTGTCATAATTGGAATGGTTTAGATTACACATACATGGGAACTTGCTAATTATCAAAAGTTGTGTCTGGAAGTTGTTGTCTTTCATCTACATAAGCCAAAAATACATTTTCTGGCTTTTCTCAGTCTAGAAAGCTCCAAATTCAAAAATAATTTTACATTTCTTTCTTCTACATAAATTACCCATTTTAAATACACATTCATCTTTCCAGAGGTGGAATGACCCTTTAAAGTCCCCCTGTTGTCAATAATCTTATCCCTTAATCACCAAAATGACATATTTAAATGTTTTTCCTTGAAAAAAAAAATCATATTTAAAATAGCTTAATTAACTCTACACCCATGCCTCATTTAGTTTTATGAATATGCAAATGAACCCCGTCTCCACTCACTCACACCAGCTCAGAGATCCACTCGCTGACGATCACACATTTAAGTGATTGGTTACAAGGTAGTTTGTGACGTCAGAAACATCAGCGATTTTAAAACTGCGTTTTTGAGACTGTCTTTTAGTTAAAACTTGGCAGTTATAAGGAGGAAATACTCAGTAATGGTGTTAACTTATGATTTTTCACATGGTTTGTCTTGAAGCATCTTAAAAACACCATATAGACATATAAACAACATTAAAAGATGGATTTTCTGATTTATACTTTTACTAAGAGAATATATATCAGCTCTTCTGAAAGTGTTATATACACTAACAATCACAATGCAAAGCTTCTCCCAAGTCTAACCATCACCATAAAGTAAACAAAAACAGGTTATGTGGAACATGTCATGCTAGCACAAGACCGACCATGTTTACTGTATATATCAGTGGACTTGAGGGAAAATAATAAATATAATTAAAGATTTATTGTTGTTGAATCTGCTTTATCAAAATACGCCTACTTGACCGTCCTTCAGTCACACATTTCTCAGGTGTGATAGGATTTGACATGTTCTCTTTGAAGTTATCACATTCTTAGATATTGTGAAATGAATTTTCTTCAGTATATGCCTCTATAAGGACCACAGTGTGGTAGTATTACAGTAATGCCAGAGGGCAGAAGGAGAGGCCGGTGTTGGTTCTCTGGTAGCTCCTCACACAGTCCTCCCTTTCATTAAAGCAGACCTCCTCAAAGAAAAGAAGTCCTTCATAGCTCGCCAAACCACCCAATGAGAGCGATGTTTAGCCATGTTTGTTTTATACCCTTATAGAACACAGCGGGCTGCTGTAGGATGTCGTGAAGGCCACATGTTAGCGTGCCTGTGTGTAAGTGTGTCTTTGTGTTGCCTTGGCTTTCATTCACGTACTCATAAGCACGTTATATGAAAAGAGCAATTTTCACCTGAACCCAGCCAAAAGCACGTTTTTTTCCCTTGATCTACTAAATTGAATTTTCCACCCAGCGCCGTCCCTTAAAACGGCACACAGCCACGTACACACACACACGCATCCTGTAATGAGGCCGGCCCCTGCTAACGAGCGGCGACTCTAACGAGTGTGTGAAAAGATCACAGCGGCCTGTCCAGCGCTGATTTGAGCGGAGCTAATGAGAATAATGAGAGAGAGAGAATGAAGATTTAGAGGCTGATAGAGTGAACGGGATGACAAAAAGTAGAAGCAAAGTGTGCTTTCATATTGAGAATGAGATAAAGACATAGAGATAGACAATGTGAAAGGCTATAGAGATGGATTGATATATATGTGATAAATTGATGGATATGGATTGATGGAAGGATGGATATAAGATTTGGGTGGAAGATGGCAGCGGTGCAGTAATTCACAGAGGCCGCTCCAGATCCAAAACACTACTTATCTTTGTTTTGTAGTATAGATGGACATAGAAGCAACAGATGATCGCGTGTACCGTTGCCAGACACTACTTGAGATATAGAAATCATCCGGAAATCAACAAATATGATGACTTGCTACTATACAGGGACCAGGCCTCTTGTCCTCTACATTGTCTGATGCTGTTGGCCGGGGAAGGGGACATAAAGCGAAAGCATGGCAAGCAGGCAGGAGCCTGTGCCACCAGCACTCTCCCATCTATCCAGTTGGAGGATTTCTTAAGACACCTTCAACCTCTCTCTGAGCTGGGTCGTTTCCAGTGTTGGGAGTAACGCATTACAAAAGTAATACATTACAGTAACATATTACTTTTTGCTGTAACGCAGTAGTGTAAGGCATTACTAATCAATTTTCAGTAATATTTTACTCGTTACATGTTCAATTAGGCTTGTATTACAGTTGTATTACAGTGTATTGTCTGCTTTTACTTCTTAAAGGCAAAGTCTTTTAGTGCCAGTTCAGAGCGGTCGCGTCTGTAACATTGTTTTTTACTCATAAATGCGAACACGAAAACTAAAATAAAATGAATATTTTAAGTTCTATGGAGACTGGAGAGCCAACCCTTCCTCATCCGATGTGCGCAGTGTAATTAACAGAATTACAAAAAATATATTTTGCCTCCTATTTTTTTGTCACGCATGAATGTGTGTCTTTTCCCTAATATCAAAAATAAAACATAGACTGATATTTGTCTAATGTCTGGAGTCCTTTAAGGAAGTAGCCTATATACGTTTCAATACATGTATTTTCTGAGAATTTTTATTTCAAGTTTTGACTGCAAATGTCATGTCCATAATGCTGGACTTCCCCAATTTTAAATAATTTATCCTCAACTAGTTTTGTGGTGTATTTTATAATGTTAACTTCAAATAATACTAATAGCCTAATTTAAAGATAAGGCAGCATTGGATCTGGACGGTAAGGAGAATAACGCTGGAGTTGGAAGAGGTGTGTTCGGTTTCATATTGCATATCGTTACAGCCCAAAAGTTAAGTTCTGCTTAGTTATTTTGGTGAAAGTAACTCAAAAGTAATACATGAGTAATGTAACGCAGTACAATTCTGAGACAGTAATATTGTAAGGTAATGAATTACTTTTAAATAACAGTAACAAGTAATACCTAATCTATTACAGTTTGGAAGTAACTTGCACAACACTGGTCGTTTCAATGTGCTTCAAGGCTACCATTATTATCCACCGTTCCAAATAAGTATCCCCCCTCGTTGGACCCTGCTGCAGTTTTGCGTATCGTCCAAAACACTCCACTAATGATGCCATCTCCACCACCCTCCATCTGGCCCTCATTCACGGTGCTAATGGTGCTTAAAGACCAGTGTTGGGAAAGCTCACTTTCTACATGAACTAGTTCAAAGTTCAGTTCACACATTTTAAAATGAACTAGTTCAGTTCATAGTTCATACTTCAAAAAAAAATGAACTAGTTTATTCATAGTTATTTTTTTCCATATGTTGCGAGCTTCTTCTCTTATTATTTTTATTGCCACAGGCACAGCCCATATACAACCACAGACAACAATTATTTTATCGGCGGGAAAAGTTTGCACCGAAATGTATGTATGTACCATACATAATGTACCATAATGACATTTCTAAACTGATCTCACGGGAATTCGTACAAATTTTACAAGGTGGCTAATTCGTAACATTTCGTACGACCTCACTTGTACGAATTAGTACGCTTTTTGCTAAATCATACTTATTTTACAAATTGGTCAATTCGTATGAATTCATACAAATTACCTACCCCTGACCCCACCCCTAAACCTACCCATCACGTGGGTTTAGACAAATCGTATGAATTCGTACTAGTGAGGTCAAATGAATTAGCACGAATTATCCACTTTTTAATCACTTTTTAATCACGAATCGGTCGTGAGATAGCGTTCGATTTTTCCCATCCTCACCGACCTCGTCATAAAACCCTTTTAAATGATCATACGACGCCTCCTCGCTCGCTGCTTTGTCGACAGCGGCCGCGGTGCGACACTGGTGGCTGGTGTTGCCAGATTGGGTGTTTCTTTCGCTACATATTAAGGCCTGTTAACGTGTGTTTTAGCCGGGTTTTTCGCCTGGAAGGCTCTATAGAATTTTGGCACCCTATTGTACGAAGTTAAACTGAGCGTTCACAGACACAAGAATGAACGCGTTCACAGTAGCGTTCATCAGGCAGTAATACAGTACGTTCAGTTCACGTTCACCCAAAATATGAACGCGTTCATGAACTATCGTTCATTGAACACGTTCAGGCACAACACTGTCAAAAACTTTAACTCAGCATCATCCACTGAATCTTGGACTTTTTAGTTGAGAGACCTCAGTCAGTCCGGATCGGGAACAGCACCACCCCACTGAGCACTGGGGCCCCTCAGGGTTGTGTGCTCCAGTCCCTTGCGGTTTACCCTGCTGACTCACAACTGTGCAGCAATGTACAGCACCAGGCAGCCACATCATTAAGTTCGCCGATGACACGACCGTGGTTGGTCTCATCATCAAGAACGATGAGTCAGCATTGGAAGTGCAGATGCTAAAGGACTTGTGTAAAGCAAACAACCCGTTTCTGAATGTAGACAAAGCAAAAGAGATGGTTGTTGAGCACTCTCCACTGTACATCAACGATAGTCAAGAACATCAAATTCCTCTGTGTCCTCCTTGTGGAGAACTTCACTTGTTCCCTCAACACCAGCTCCTTAAGGCGAGACAAGACAGGCAAAAACATCTTTTTTTTTTTTTTTCCACTGGTCAATTTTGAGATTTTGGGATATTTGTCTTCAATAACGTCTTCTTTCAGACTTGTGGTGAAAAAAAGTCCGAAATACACATTTAGGTCTTTATTTTACTACACTTTGTCTGTTTGCGTCTGTAGATTTCTCATAAATTCTTCAAAAGTTGTCATTATAAATCATCCTGCTGCTCAGCGGTCACGATCTGCGGCACCCTGTCATATAACACACACCATTAGAAAGCTCTCTTTCTCCTGTACAACGCTGTCAGATCCAAATATGGTCATTTCCTTTTTATCAGCAACCAATCATGAAAGTAAAAGGGGGGATTTAGCTCTAAATGGGCGATCTCATTGGCTGATGCTAAATCTTTAAAGCCAGTTTTCTCAAAATGACTTTTCTCTCAGTCCGAAATCTCCACTTCAGTAGAACCTACATAAACCAAACTTTCCAGTTTTGTACCTAGTTATATTATGAAGACATTTACAGAGAGATTTCTAAATATATTATTCCTAGCCTGATTTATATAACATTTTATTCCAAAAAACTTGGCGAAAATAATTTTTTAAGGCAATTGACAGTATATTCCAACGCATTCTCACCCCAAGGCGTCACCTTTGACCATGCTTCAATATTTGACGCTTTAGGCGCCCTTTAGCGTCACTTACATCAGTGTTTCCCAAACTTTTTTTCTGGGGACCCACATTTTAAAGTCGATAAATCCTTGTGACCCAAAAAACATTAGGCCCATATAGTTCATATATCACGAAGAGAATTTATGCATTAACAAAATATGTATGACCATTTTTTAAGGTCATTTTTTAAGCTTCCAGTTAACTATTTAAAAGAGATACAGATATTTGACAAAGCACTTTTTTTTTATTAACCTGTTGTTGACAATATGCAGAGGTGAAATGAGAAAGGAAGAGTTGACAGGGCATCTCATTGTTTTCATATTCTCATAGTTACAGTGTACATAATTTACTATAATAATTATTATAGGCTTAAATTAAAATATTCTGACCGTGAGACTTTGTAACCATGCATGGCTCACTACCACTGCATAAAAATGCCTAAACAGGCACAAAAAAAAAAAAAAACTACACACACGATTAAATACATATTCCTCTACCCCCCTAATAAATCTAAGGAAATATAAATTACTATAACATAGCAACAATATAAATATTCCACATTTATGCCCAAACCATGGTAAATTATTACATTCAGGCTATTACATGGTAAATGTTTGTAAGGGTGGTGATTAGGGCATTTAGTCTTCTAACTTTATTCATGTTTCTTCTATTTACCTCATCAGTAGTGTTGGGAATGTTAAGACTGTTTCATCCGATTTAAAACTAGTTAAAATCATTTAGTGATTTGTGGTTTGTAAGAGAGAGGAGTACGTGTCCGATGGAAACGCTTCTTAAAGGATGTCGCGCAACGCTGTTTAATACTAGTGTCCGGGACCGGGAGTAAACGCGACTCCTTTAAGCTTTGCGTTTCGTTATCCACTGGGCCGTGCTGCCTAGTTCAAAGTAAACTAGTGAAACGACTGAAACCAGCGCTATTTTGTTCTTTATATGTTGTTACTTACCGAGAAACCGCTTCAGGTGAACAAATCCGAATCGTTTCAGACCGTTATGCACGCGCGTTTGGCCAATGGCCAATTCATGGAAAGTAAATAATCAAACCAACGAATGATTAATATCGCTGGTTCAGTCGACAGAAATACGGGACACACATAAAAACTGCTGAAATATTCGGACTGTAAACTTTTCTCTCAGGTCAGTCTGAGTGCTCATGGTACACACACAATGCGTATAGTCATCCAGCTGCACACGCCACTGCGGCCACGCGCATATCTAACCAAATTTAGCCGCACCACCAGAAAATAGGAGGAGAGGGAGGTTGGGGTGCCCTCGGCCGTATGGAGATGATTGGCAGGCTGCACTTGGCCCGCGGGCCGCCAATTGAATAGCCCTGATCTAGAGAGTAGCCTACAACACACTGAAAAATAGTGCTCGACTTGGCGACCCAGACAAAATCTCCCGCGACCCACGTGTGACCCCGGGGGGAATGACAGGGGACCCCGCCTTTGGGAATGACTGACTTACATGACGCGATCCTACGGCGTCATCTAACTGACGCTAAAGGAAAGCGTCAGTTAGAGGACGCGGTTAGGTTTAGGTGTGGGGTGGGGGTAGGGTACACGCGATCCCAGGGCGTCATCTAACTGACGCTAAAGGGCGCCTAAAGCGTCAGATATTGAAGCATGTCCAAATGCTTCCCAAGGCGTCAGTTAAGTGACGCCTTGGGGGTGAGAATGGGCTGTATATTCTGATTTACTGGATAATAAAAGTAGATATCCATAAATCCCTCTGTAATTTTTTTTCTCATTTAATATATGAACACAATGAAAAAAGAATTCCAACACTCAGATTTCGTTTTAAACTCAAGATTTTAAATATATGCAAATTAGTGCATGTTTAATTAGATAATGCCTCATTTGCATATTTAAACATTAAATTACAGAAAACTTGTAATATATTTTTTTTCTCATCTTAATGTAGGTAATCAACTGGGAAAGTTTCATGGTTATATCTGCTAGTTAAAAAAATGACCCTATTCACCTCTAGTGTCTCGACTTAACAAAGAAAGCAGCGACTCTACTTTCTGAGGTGGCCCAGCTCCCGCCACCATATCTAGAGCATCATGAGCAGCTGCATCACTATCTGGTTTGGAAATTGCACCGTCTTGGATCGCAAGACTCTAAAACTGACAGCAGAGAAGATCATTGGAGTCTCTCTTCTGTCTGTCATAGACATTTACACCACATGCTGCATCCAAAAAGCCACCAGCATCGTGGCTCAACATGCACTCCTCACCCTCCTGCCATCTGGAAAAAAAGGTACTGAAGCATTCGGGCTTTCACATCCAGACTGTGTAACAGTTTCTTCTCACAAGCCATTTGACACCTCAATGCAAACACACACTTAATGACCACCCACACTCAAACTTTTGCACAAACAACTTTGCTGAAAAACAACTATGTTTACATGTAGTTAATTTATTATTAAATGGATTAATTTGCACATAAATTCTAAAATTACTGTGCTTGCCGGTGCTGC
Source organism: Pimephales promelas (assembly GCF_016745375.1). Next base: position 59,251,793 of record NW_024121099.1, on the reverse strand, counting down.
TGTCACTGTTCATAATATCTTTATAACGTATATAACTTTATATAACATTGTTTCATTTCACTGTGAACTGCAATGAATAATTACTGAAGTGAAAAATGGAAGCCACTTGATGGATGGATGGATGGATGAACGGATCTATATGTGTTTTCTGTTGAACACAAAGTATATGTTTTGCTTACCACTGACTTCCATTTTATGGATAAAAAAAAAATATATATATATATATATATATGATGCTGTGAACTATTCCTTTAAAATTTTGTATTTAGAAAGTCACTTTAACCATAATGAGAATAGGTTTTTTTTTCCAACAGTACCTGCCACCCAAAGTTAAGAAAACATACTCTTTTATTGAGAGTGTCTGAACGGGATAAAAAGGAATTTTGCCCCAACTCCCTAATTTAACATGGGTTCATTATGCTGTCTTTGGAATTAAGAAACATTGTTTCCAATGTAGGTAAGGATATGGCATTATCCAGAGTGGGAGTGCAGTATACTGTTTGTGTGCTGGTCACTGCTATACTTCTCATTAAATCTGAAGGGTAGTGGCAGTGGCAGTGAATTTAACCATCTTTCCTCTAATAAACAAAGCTAGAGAAAGACAGATGTGGATTCAGTCAGCTTCTTATGTGATTAAAAGTCCAAGAATAATGCATTGATTGACCATAATATATAAAAAAAGAAAGAAATAGACCTCAGTGAGACAAAAATAAATCCAAGCCCAAAAAATATGTTCATCACAATGTTGGAGACATTAAAGTCAAACACTTTTCACAACCCATTTTACGCAAATAATCTGACATACCCTTGTGAAAAAGAAGTGTGCTTCATGTACTGAATGTAAATGTAAATGAAATCTTAAAAGTATGTTTTGACTGTTTCTTAACACACTTAAGTACACTTTTACTACTGTTTCTTAACTTTAAAAAAAGCACTTTGCCATATTGTTAAATTAAAACTTTTCCTTTAGCTATATATCACTGTTTTATAATATTTCATCATACTTTAAAATAGACTTATTTTAATTTAGTTGAGTTAACTAACCTTTTAAAGCACATGTAAAGTAATAATTTTTACTGTAGTGTGTTTTTTTGATATTATACGTAACATAAAATATTTAACTAAATGAAATGGAAACAGAAATTACATAATGTACCACCAGTTATATTACTAGTTATATTACTACAATACATGTAAAGATGCACTTAATCCTAAATAAGTGTGTCAAAAAACAATCTCAATCTAATTTCATTAAATATAAATTTAAACCATTTACATTTTAATTTAACTACAATTAACATGCAATTAAATGACTTCACATTCAGTTCACACTTAAGTATATTCTTTAATTATATATTTGTTTGAAGTATAAAGGATGCTAAAGGTATTTTTGAGTTAAAAAAGATACTCAGTGAGAAAAAAGGACAATTGGGCAGACTTTATTTCATCCATCAGTAATTGATTGAATTGGAAAAAGAAGAATGTTTCTTAAAAATGAAAAAAAAAACATTTCAGTTGTAATATCATAACTGAAATTTGGAGGTATTTCTAGCCTTGATTTGACTTGATTAACTAGGCCTCACTGTTTACTCAAACACTCCTCCACAGCACAACAACAGTCCAAGTTCTTCATCCAGAGTTCATTTCAAGTTCTTGTTGAGATGTTGAGCCAATGAACACGCCTAAACAGCAGGGACTGAATATTCAGTTATCTCAGGCTTCATATCCAGTAGCGACACGGTGAAGAAAGTGTTAAAAGTGCGGGACAGAGCAGGAACAGAGGAGTGTGTGAGGAAGAAGAAGGGGGGCAGACCGCTGGGGTTGATAGACTCCAGATGTGACTATTAGATAAACTCAAGGCAAGGGGTGTGTTTGTGAGTGTGTATATGTGTGCTAGTGTGGGTGTGTTTATGTTGCTAGCGGGACCCGATAGCGTCTGGGCTTTACACGAAATGCAAAAGCAAGATGGAGTGACAGAGCGTACGTTTGTACCGAGAAGTCGGTGAAAGAGCAGACGAGACTCGTTTTGGGGAGGGCCTTTTCACTGTGTCTGTGAAATGCACAGCTGAGCTGAATTAACAACTTTTTTTTCTGCCATTTGCTCTGTTTCCTCCTTTCACGTCTGCAAGAAATCCTTTTCATTTTGCCCTCCTAAAACCCAGACTGACTCGATCTCGAAGTCCACCCACATGCAGCAGTGTTCACACATAGCTGGTCATTGTCCTGCATTCATTCACTCATATTGTGCTCTGTTGCTGTCAGACAGCTGTTTCTTTGTACTCACACTGGCCTAGACAGCGCTTCAGTGCTATAATCTTAAAATATCGTGAGCCGGTCCAACATGCAGAACTTTCGATTGATAATTGCTTGATTAAATATATAATTGATCTTTTTCTATATATTTATGACTTATGGGAAATGCAGCAAACATTCTATAATAAAGTTCAACAGTCAGGATCTGGAAGTAAAAACCTATTCATTTTACCCATAGGGGATTTTTAATGATAACTTGTAAACCTTCAAAGATAGACCTACTGTGAGCTACGAGATTGTTAATAATGGCACATGCTTATGGGGAAGCCATCATTGTACATTACTTTAACTCTTCTTTTTTAATAATTGTGCTTAACAGCATCATTTTGGGAATCTGAATTACCAATGATTCTGCAAAAAAAATCACCAATCAGAAGTGAGCGAATTGTGCCGAAAGATAATGTAAATTATGCAAATTATGTAATAGAGTCAGTCTCCCCAATTTCTCAAAATACTTATGTTTTTGCCAACGCTATCTCACGGCCAGTTCGCACGAGTGAGTACGAGGTGGCTATGATTTGGCAAAACCCCAGTGATGGGTAGGTTTAGGGGCGGGGTCAGGGGTAGGTCATTCATACGAATTCATATGAATTGGGCAACTCGTAAAATATGTACGAATTAGCAAAAATCTAACGAATTCGTACGAGTGAGGTCATATGATGAGTGTACAAATTAGTCACCTCGTAAAATACGTACGGATTGCCGTGAGATTGGGTTTGTTTTTGCATGCATGTTTTGAAATTTATCTTAAAGGGCACCTATTATGGGAAATTCACTTTTACATGGTGATTGAACATAAAGTGTGTTGGCAGTGTGTGAGCAAAACCACCCTAGAATGATAAAAATCCACCCAGTGGTTTTTTTTTATCTCAATATATCATATCCACTGTCTCAGAACGAGCTGTTCTAAGATTCAGCTCTTTGTGGCGTAGAATTGAGCAAGGGGTTTGAATCGACAGTGTGGTTGTGGCATAGACCCTACCCTCGGTGATCTGTACACCATCCTCCGATGTTTCACTGACAGCCGGTAATGTCTCCAATAAGTGTTCTGTTGTGGGATCGGATGTAATAATGACATACATAGTAGTTTTCACTTATTTCCGACATCAGAGCCACTGAAAACACAGTGGATGTATTGTATTTTGGAAGTTTAAGTGGTGCCTTTCCTTCGTAAATAAGTTTATGTCTGAGCGAATCATTTTCTGACTGACTGTTTTGTGAACGAGGGTCAATTGAAAGCAGGTCTTGCTTCAAAGTTAATCCTCAAGTGTGGATCGTCGTCTACTGTTTGCGATCCAATGACACCTCCAGTAAGTGTATTTTATGATTTTTGAGCAAATACTCATTTCAGTCGATGTCAATTCAACAACAAATGCGTCTAAAGTTGTTGTCGTCATGGGATGTCTGTGTATATAATTTAAACCTTGTTTGTATAGTGTGTAACCACACGTTTTTAAATATATATATATATTTAAAGATATTGTATTAAAAACTGCATATACGTTCTTGTTCTATAAGTTAGCCATCTTCTCACATTTGCCACAGAAGCACCTGTTGACAAGTAAACATCACGCAACAGGTCCCTCGCATAAATGTAATTTCGCTTGTACGTAGCAAACTTTATCACAGTATGTGTTTGTAGTTTCAAAAAATTGTGCCAATGTTAGTGTTTGTGTGTGTCTGTGTGTGTGTGTTACACATCCATAACTTCAAAGGGGACGCAATTACAACTCTATAAGTACATAAATGTGTCAAATAACCGTACCGAGACGTCCTGGTCCATTCTCATTTGTGTTTATTCTGCTGGAGTCTCTTCGTCATGTGGGTCTGATCAGAGACTATTTATATTCTAATTCAAACATGTACGGCTGAATGACATTCAAAACAGCACGTCTCTCATTCTCTCAGCCCTTCTGCTTACCGACTGCCATATGTATCAAGTTACGCCCTCTTCCAAAGGCAGGGCGGGGATATGCAGCTCATTTGCATTTAAGGTTGTATAGCCCAAAACAGCTCATTTTAAAACAGGCCCCAAAAATGACTTTTTCAAATGGTTATAATAAATTAACTATGGGGTATTTTGAGCTTAAACTTCACAAATACATTATGGGGACACCAGAGACTAATATTACATCTTGTAAAAAGAGGACATAATAGGTGTCCTTTAAAATAAGTTGTTTCTATACCCTTGTGGGGGGGAAAAAAGTATGCTTAATTGTATTGAATATGCCCTTGTTAGTAGGCTTATAATTCACATCTTATGTATATTAAAGGTGCAGTAAGAGATTTCTGAGAAGTGTTGTTGAAAGTGAGTCGGACAGAGTACTACAACAGCACCAATCAGCATTAGGGGGCGTGTCCACGCATGAAGGGGTTAGGAGAGAGAGTGAGGGAGTGAGATTGTTAATGAAAGACTGTTAGAGATGGCAAAAGAAAGAGAAAAATCAGAGGAATGTCACTGTAAAAGGAAGGGTGATCAGGCTTTAGCACTAGAGATGCAGTGACAGCACTGGACTAAAGAAGGACTAAAAATGGACGCAGAGGTTGCATTGTTTCTGCTCTATGAGTAAAAGTGTGCTTTTTGTGACCAACTATTGCACAAACTGAAACTTGTGTGTTCTGAATGTTAATTTATTGTTTTTCGGTATATCGTTCTTTAATCATCTTTATTTTTCACAAAGCATTGTTTTGCTTCGCTTCGCTATAATAGAGACATCCTTGCATTGTGTGTTCATGCACTTCGGGGGCAGAGCAGTGAAGAGATGTGTGTTTGTTTGAGTTTCTCAGAAATCACTTACTGTACCGTTAAAACTACTTGCAGATAAAATATTTCTGAAATAAAAGGCCATTCAAGGGTAGAGAGTACAATTAAGTAAACTACTTTTTATTTCAATTCAAAGTAAAGTGTCATTTTAATATTTTATTAAATATTAAATGTTTGTGACTGGAAGTGATGATTTCTCTTGTTTATTTTGTAATTAGATTGCCAGATTGTCATCATTTATAGACAACCGTTGACTTTTTCTCTTACTGTATCTGTATCTTGCACCTTATTTTGTTTGTTTTATCTTTCTACTATCACTTATTTTTATTTTCTTTCATATATATTTTGCTAGTATTACTCATTTGTAAGATGCTTTGGATAAAAGCATCTGCTAAGTGAGTAGATGTAAATACACATGCTCTGTTCTTGTAGGTCTACTAATAGAGGAAATACACATGCTCTGAAAATTATATGAAGTAAAACTGGGTTTTGGCATTAGTTCTCTTTTATTTTTGAGTCTCTTCAAATGATTTGACAGTAAATGATACTGAAGCAATATTCTAAAAGCATAAATGGTCTTTTTTTTAATCCATGTGCCTAATTTATTTCTGGCAGTGTACATGCTCCAAGCACAGGGCCGTGCAATTTTCCACAATTCCGGTCCCAACGTTTATCTTGGCGGAGTACCTTCCTTCTGCCATTGAACAAATATATAATCAACATAAACCACAGAAATGCAACTCTTCAGAAGTGCACTTTGTCTTTATAAGTTTAGTGAAATTCCTGGTCAGGAAACAGTCTGGACTTCACATTACATGTATACTTATTTCAAGCTCTTGAAATATGATAAATATTTCAGTCTAAAGGGTCAGTCCTGAACTATGGATATTGGTTCAATTTATCAGGATATTAAAATGAATGACATTTTATATATCCCCAGACTACAATGATAGATGTTTTTGTGTGGGTTTAGGTGATAAGCTGCAATCATTTCAATACAAAAATGCAACAAAGTTAAATGCTGTTGCCTTTGACTCAGGATGGACTGGATAGAGGAAAACTATTCCAATAATCTGAGGAAGAGGAAAAGCAGGAAATGAGTTGGAAAAATAAGAAGCAGGCAGATCCAGATTTCCTGTTTGGGTAGGAGTGGGTCGATGTAAATTTCAAGGCAGCGTTAAAAGGACCCCATTGTGCGGCCATTACATGGGGTCAGCCCCCATACTCAGGACTCCGGTGATACGGGAAAAACAGTGTTTAAAAAAAAAGAGAGAGAAAGGAAAGCGTAAAAATAAATGAGAAACAACCTCTGTGCAGGGACAGGAAAAGACATGCGGCAACAAAATGGCTTCCGCTATTTGCACCTACATCTACAAAGCAACACCTCACCATATCCCTCCCTATATTAATGTGCCAAAAGCACTACGTTTTCTGGAAACCAGCCAATATAAATTAAGGAACTATATGACTTGGCAGAACAAATGTTGATTCTGATTAAGACCATTGTTAAAACTCTGCTCTGAACATGTATCTGTCCCCAAAAATGTGAAGGAGACCAATCGTTATTGTATCATTCTTTTGTTTTCAATATTATTAATTCGGTGACCTGATATGAGGAATATTTGACAAATACCTTTAATTTATTATTGTGTTTTTGTATCAGTGAGGTCAGACTATCATTCTAGCAATTTGATTAAAGCCAGGTGTTATGTTGCAGTTTCTTATTAAATTTACAGTTTTAGTTTTACTCGCCAATGACATTAAATCTAATTTGTTCAAAAATCTAGAGCAAAACAGTCCCATTTATTGTCCTTGAATGGATAGTTCACACACAAAAAATGAAAATTATGTCATAATTTATTCACTGTCAAGTTGTTTCAATCCTTCATGAATTTCTTTTTTTCTGCTGAACACAAAAGAAGATATTTTGAAGAATGTTGGTTGATGGAAATAGTTTTTTTTCTCCTTTTTTCTTCACACTGTGGAAGTCAATTGTATTCAACTGTTTTATTACTGATATTCTTCAAAATATCTTTTGTGTTCAGCAGAGGAAAGAAACTCATACAGGTTTGGAAGAACTTTGGGGCGAAGAAATGATGACAGAGTTTTATTTTTGGGGGTGAACTATCACTTTATGTGAAACAGATTTTTTAACAACACTTTAAAAACATTTCAAGACAGATCGAACTTGAGCTCTGAGGTCGTTAAGGGATGAGATATTCTTGTGGGGAAGCCACAAATTAGAGTGATTTCAACTTTAGATAAATCAACTTTAAATGAAATAACTCAATCCAGAATAGAGATCCAGTGATCAGACAATTCACTGTTACCATGAAAGAGAAACCATCTTATATTTTAGTATAATGTGTTTCTAAATATTTTGAAATAAACTTTTTTTATATACTCACAAGTCAATAATCAATAGTATAATAGACTATTGTACCATTGTTTTTAATTTGATTATATCATTTGCAATGCTTAATGGAACACTATGAATATAGTTATTTTTTGTTTTTCATATACTTTTTTGCTTCAATCAAAGTTTTTTTCCTCACTGTGATTAATTACCTAGCTGACTGGTTTAATTTATGGGCTGCAATTTTGTCGCTTTTTTCAGAATTGAACTTTCAGTCAATCATAGCAATGTGTCATAGCTTTCCTCGTCTAAACATCTGCATGTTCGAAGACCTATCATCATGTTCTGTCTTACTAAACCATGTGCTAGGAGAAATTATTCAGCAGACTTTGGCTTGGATTGAAAGTGATTTAAAGACACTGATCAAACATTATTCTTTATAAATCCTTTGTGAACTTCATGAAGTTCATGAATCCCGTTAGTGTGTAACGACCCATATGAAATCGCTTGATGGCCGCTGTTTTCTCTCATGTGTTGTTGACTCACTTCCGATTGAAACATGAAGTTGGGCTGGGACGCCAACTGAGTACGTCAATGCCTTGAACATGTTTTGCTATTTGCTGTGAAAAAAGAACACTTTAGCATTCAGCATTCAGTACTTATAATGGAAATAATATACTTTGAAAGAAGAATGAATTAAATGTAATGTTTTCAGACACTTGAAATGAAAACTTATATGTAAATGCACAGAGTGCAATAGTGGCCACTTTTTGTGGTTCCATAAGTATTTTCCCATTAATTTGTCCCATAGGGATTTCAAAAAGAGTGTTATAATGGTGCGGTTATGTCCTCTGTGGAAGTTTGTGTTTACGAGGTGGGAAGTCGTGTTTATGACGTCAGGTTCTTTCAAGTCACTTTCGTGGGAGCAAGATGGCAGTTTTAATGACCTACACAAAAAACAGCAAGGTTTTTATCTCTGCTTCTAGAAAATGAAGAACAAAGAATGTGCTTCAGGTGTGTTTTGCTAGCCTGGATGCCAGCCCGAACTCCACCCACAACATTATTTGGTCGAGAAGTTCGGTCTGGACTCGATCCATTGAGGAGTAATTATGATCAGGCAAAAAATGATCGGGCCCATCAGATTGCCAGGGCGGGCTTTATACGAAACTGCAATCAAGGCATTTGTCGATCGGAAAGATATTCGGCAAAAGTGTAACTTATCAGCTGGCTCTGACGGTCGCTAAGTTAAGAAGATGGGACGTAATGAAAAGCATGTGGTCGTTGTGGTTTCTCCTTTGGTCGCACTCATGAAGGACCAAGTGAAAGAAGCAACACTCGTTATTTTACTTCTAAAATAAGTAAGTTCTGTTGTTGACAACTATGCTATGCAAAGTATTTGACTTACCGTGTTGCTCTGATTGGTTGTAGGTCTGTCCGACTATCCAATTGAGTGCAGAAGTTTTTTTTTTTTTTTTCTGGTTCGGTTAAGACACGCCTCATAATCAAAGCCCTACGGAGCGGTCTCAGACTCATATTCTGTCCAGAATATGAGTATGACGAAGTCAGGCTAGTTTTTTGCCTTTTCATGCTTTTAAATAGTTTATGAAGCCACTGTACATTTTATTGTTACATATTATAGTTATATAACAGTGCTATCATAATTTGTGCTATCTTACTTCGTTGTATATGTCAATGTCACTGCTATATACCTTTTAGTATTGTGGTATTCCACCATGTTTCTCTCTGACATTTAAAGAAAAGCGGTAACACTTTAGAATACGGTTCCTTTGTTAATGAATAACTACACAAGAACCAACGAGTAACACAATATTAACAATCTATAACTATTATTAACTAACAAAAAACTCTGATTAACAATCTATAAGTAATAGCGCACAGATGACGGTGGTACTTCACTATTAGCTAATCAATAACTACTATTTTTTAATACTTCCCAGAGAACTACACTGTAAAAATATTTTCAAGATTTGTTATCACAACATATTTTCTTTTGTCAAATCAACTTTATAATAATTTATTTAGTTGAGATAACTTATTATTTTGAGTTTCTGATGGTTAAATTAATCTACTTCATTGTATTAACTCACTTTTTCCAGTTCAATCAACTTAAAATTTTAAGGCAACCAGGTCACTTGCTTTTTTAAGTTAAACCAACAATATTTTTTTACAGTGTACTGAAAAAGTTTATTAACAATAGTTACTATTATTAACTAAAAAGAAACTCTGATTATGAATTAGTAAGTCATAGTGTGCAGATGAAAGTGTTCCTAGATACTTCTGTGGGAATTACTAATTATTTGGATTCGTATTATAAAGTGAAGACCATTGGAACTAACTAGTAATATTTAGATATTTACAATTAGATATTGTTTTAGTAAAACAATATCTAATGCTGCATCAAAAGGTAGCTTTGCGTCTGCTACCATGTTAAATCCATAGATATAAACAAACTGCGTCGGTGTGAGGGATAGATGTTATGGTCTTGTTGCTCCCTCCCCGTTCTGTGATTGGTTCCCTAAATGAGGCGAACAATCTGGCCATGGTATCCAGACTGCCTTTCAGGATGAGTTGAATCACGCTGCGGTAAGGCAGTATGGGGAAACCCAGACTAACGAGTGATTAAAAAGTGTCTAATTCGTACTAATTCATATGATTCATTCATTTGTATGAATTTGTACGATTTGTCTAAACCCACGTGATGGGTAGGTTTAGGGGCGTGGTCAGGGGTAGGTCATTCTTACGAATTCATACAAATTGGCCAACTCGTAAAATATGTACGATTTAGCAAAAATCGTACTAATTCGAACGAGTGAGGTCGTACAAATTGTTACGAATTAGCCACCTCGTAAAATTCGTACGAATTACCATGAGATCAGGTTGGAAAATCAGACAAAAACACAAGACTGTGTACTTAACTTCTTCAGTGATGGAAAGAACTACAATCCCATGAAGCATTGTGGACAGCATTTTCAAATTAAAACAAATAGAGAACTATATAACTTTAAAAATGTTGATTATATATTTAAAAACAATATATTTAAGTTGTGAAATATGCACATATATTCAAACATTTAACTATTTTGAGAGTGACGTCCTTTACAGTGTTTCATGGGCGTAGTTTCTTTTGACTCTGATTGGTGGATTTTTCTGTACAGCATCATGGGTAATGTATTTTATCTTATTTACCATGTATCTGAAGTTAAACATGATTTTATTAAAACTAAGTTGAAATTCTGTGGGGCAACAGCTTCAATAGAAGCAAATGTTATGGATTATGGAACAACCTTGCAGCTCAAAGTAGGTCTGTCTTTGAAGGTTTATAAGTTATCGTTTGAAATCCATTTTTTACTTCCAGTACCCAACTGTTGCACTCTTGAACTTAAAATGTAATTTCATAATTTTTCCTATCTGTGAAATCTGGTTAAAGTATACTGCTTATACTGATAGCCTAAGCTTTTATGGTAAATACTATGGTAAAAACTTCTATGCATTTTAAATATATTTGTATTTACACTTTTGTTATTCTGAAATTGCAATTTAGAACATTTCAAATATATGAATTTTAAATGTACACTAAACACACTATAATCAAGTTCTTTCCATGTGCTTTATTACATTCACATTTAAATTGATTCATTTAGCTGACGCTTTTATCCAAAGCGTCTTACAATTGCTGTATATGTCAGAGGTCGCACACCTCTGGAGCAACTAGGGGTTAAGTGTCTTGCTCAGGGACACATTGGCGTCTCACAGTGGACTCGAACCCGGGTCTCTCACACCACAGGCATGTGTCTTATCCACTGCCCCATCACCACCACCCACATTATTATGTAAGTCAACACATCAAAATAAATATACTTCTGAGTCATCAATATAGTGATCTAGAAAAGAAAGACTGCACATTTATAATATGTAAATGTACTAAAACATTGTTTTGTCAATGCACTCGCATTCAAATCCACAAAACTCATGATTTCATGAGGCTTTTAATCAATCCAACCATGCTGACACTGTGGTTCTGGTGTGTGTGTGTGTGTGTGTGTGTGCACGCTCCAGACTTTAGGAAGAGAACTCTCCCTGTTCCACATTCCCCATCTCAGCGATAAGAGAGTGTCTGTGAGCCGTTGTGTTGATCTTCACACACAGAGAGCACACTTTGCTCTGACCTTTACTCTAGCGGTGTGTGTGTGAGGAAACAGTGGGTAGAGTCTCCCTTTTCATCACAGTGCTAATGAGGGTTAGGACACGCTAGCCAGGAAACAGCTATTGTTCCCTGTCCAAGAGCACTGCTACTGGCACACACACACACACACACATTTGTGAGCAGGTTCATTCAGCAGTTCACATTCATAGACAGGAATAGTCTACAATATATCCAATTTACCCCGGTATCACACTCTTCGTATTCATAGGAATTTAAACACGTGGACTTAATAGTGCATAACTTTCTCCTGTGGTCACTTTCTCAACTTGTACCCCTCTCGCATATTCACCCTGATAACTATTAATGTGTCAATCATGCAGCTCTCACTGGGCTATACAGATGTGACAGACTAGCACTTTACTGCATTCTGTCATGCCGGTGTAAATGTCTTGGTTCCCTGCAATAATACACAGCATATCTGTTATCAAGCTGTTGTGATGATCTTGTTTATATTGAGCACATGATATAATGCTGAAGTGTTGTTTGCTATACCAGCACTGACAGAGCTGCTATACATTAGGACAGAGGAAGCTTGCTTTATTAGTGAGGTTTATTTTTGTTCAATGTTAGGAAATATTAGCCACATAATTCAGTCCTACAACACATTAATACGTATAAAATTATTATCTAATTTGTGGTTAAGTTAATATTAAAAATGTAATTAATTTATAATGATGTTTGCGTAATTATTTATTCATTTTAAATGTAGCGCATTATGTAAACCGTACAACATTAGCATAAACTTACTTTTTGAAATTACATTTATTTGAAACATTTTAATTGTATATTAATTGTAAATAGAATATATGTATATGTATGTATGTATGTATGCTGATATTATTTATAGCAATATTTATTTATTTTATAGACTGCTTATTATATTTTAATTTAAAAGTAAGCATGCAACATACTTTATAATACTATATATATATATATATATATATATATATATATATACACACACACACACACACACACACACACACAGTGTATGTGCTATTGTTTTATATGAAATTTAATTTATATATCACACTGAAGCCATTCTAAGTTTTCAAAGTAACACATTAACTTTTAATGTTTTTTTTAATTTAAAGTTACCATGAAATCCTATTTGCTTTCTTAATTCAATAATCTTAACAATGTACAAATGAATCTCTGAAACTCTTGCATGTTTTTATTAACTGGCCAGCAGGGAATTATGGGAATGATAAAGGTCAACTCCTGTCTCATAATGGCTCAACCTTGTTTTAGCAAGTTCAATAGAAGTGTACATAATTCTTTTTTGGAAGTTACATTATGTGTGTGAATCCATATTTTGATGGGCGAATACGCTGATAAGTGGTTCAACACATGGACATAAGCAAACATCTGGGCCAGGACAGAGGTGTCCTGTAACACTACCTTCAAAGCTTGTATTGGAAATGAATATTTACAGACTCCTGAAGGTGTAAGTTTATGTGGGAAGATTCACTTGGTGTCCATGGTTTAAATAGGGCATCTCCAGTTTCTCCTGCTCCTGATTCCCTCTGATGTTTGTCTGTTTTCTCTGCTTGGGAATCTGCCTTGATTTTGAGCCTCAGGACCAGGTGTGGTTTGAGATATGGTTAAAAAAAAAACAAAACAAAAAAACAGGAATTTTCTGGCAGGACAAAGAAAACGTTAAAGGCAGGGCAAGGGCCGTGTGGTCAATGGCATATAAAAGTGTTTGATATTTTATTTCATGTTATTTTATGCTGATATGTTTTTTTGTACTTCAGTGATATTCAACATATACAAACATATAACTTCCTTTTCTTTCAAAATACATATCTATTCATCTTATCTATCTTTTTGTAATATATTAAGTTCATGAATTAAAGGCAAACATAGGCAACATGCTTAAAAAGGAAAAGAGGTTGCTATTAGTGTAATGCATGGGAAATTTGTTTAAACATAACATGTAAGTTGATCTGCTCAGATGTTTCGGTATTTGTCTCTTCCTCAGGGATCTCAGGAATAACTTAATCAGCACCATCATGCCTGGAGCCTTTCTGGGTCTCACAGCTCTTCGAAAACTGTAAGTCATGATCCGTTTTTATAACAAGACATCAGTTACGCACTTTTACCAATAATTATTGCAACCGTTTTCACCAACAAAACTACTTAAACCTTGATACGCAAGAACATTTACTTGCTTGATACCTTTAAAAATGAAACTAAATCGCGGCAAATCACTTTATGAGTGAGTCACCGAATTGTTCGAAGCATGCTGATTCATTTAGTAAAGAAACACTGTTGTGTGTTTCCCGGAAATTCACAACAGTTCTTCTATGGATTTGTCTACTCGATGCCGATATGGATTGTCGATAATTGTCTGTTAAACAATTGTCTCTAATGTTAACTTGTTTATTGAACATTGCATAATATCAATAATGTGTTTGCAATGATGCTCATATTTGTAAAAACAGCTCTCTTGCGATATTGCTTAATTACATCATATGTTAAAATATAAAAAAAAAGATCTCATACAAGTGCTTTTTTGAAATCATATCTTGAATTTTGCGGGCATTTGTACTCATATTAATGACACTTTTTGACACAACCCCTCGTTTTTTGATAACAAAAGAAATCAAATTAGAAATGTATTGAAGTTATTGCTTGCATTTGAACCAGGAAGTTTTACATCCAATCAAATTGATGATCATAGCAAATACGTCAGATAATGCACTGGCAATTTAATGATATCCCCACTGTTCTCAGTGATCTAGACCGGTATTGAGATAAAATCCGATTGAGATTTCTCTTAGTCTGGGACCAAGACAAGACTGAGTTCAAATGTGGGCGAGACTAAGACAAAAAAATTGTTTTGAGACCAAGACCAGACTCGAGTGATACAACACCAGTACAAACACACTTATCAAGGAAAAAGAAGTGAATTAAGTTTAACATAATAGTTTAAATAAAGATAAGTATTGGTACTGGAGCACATTACCTGTTCCTACTCTGTTAGGAACTTACTTCGTACATCCAATATCATACATCAAAATCACCTTGAGAAATGTCTTGACTGTTGTTGAACAAATGAGCTTATAGTCTAAAAAGCTATAGTTTTAAAGTTGCAACATTGCTCATTGTATAATGATTGCTTTAATTTTCTGAAGTACTGATATGTCTTGCAGAAATGGAACACAAAATAACATGTATCTCATTTACTGTAATCTGTACAGTGACCTATCCAGTAACCGAATTGGCTGCCTGACTTCAGAAATGTTCCAGGGACTTACCAACCTCACTAAATTGTAAGTCATTATTTCTGATACAAATATTTACTGGAAGGCTAAAACACACAAAGCGCCTCTTTACAGGATAACCTATGTCTGACAGTTTCAGTTTTTACTGTAAATAATGCATTTTATAATGTTATGTCATATTTAGACAATGAATGACATGTTTCATTTGGGTTCTTATATTATAGAAACATCTCTGGAAACATCTTTTCCTCTCTGGACCCGAATGTGTTCATGGAGTTACACTCTCTAAAGCTGCTGTGAGTTCAAGTGAATGCTTCTGTGGTGCATATGCTCATGAATCTTTTTTTTTTAGATTGATGTATTCATGAGAGATCACGCATAGTGATGTTGATGTTTTTTTTTTTTAAGTGCTCCGATTATAATTTTTTGAATATTACCTTTCATGCAGAGTGCAATTGCAACTACAACTGAACTAAGAATCAATGTTGTCCTGAATTAAAGTGAACATCTGTTGCCTTCTTAAGAGCTGCTGTATTTCTGAATTGAACTCATTTCACATTTTATGAAAGTTGACTTCAGCTGAATAATGAATGCCACTATTATTAACCATTTTTTTAAGAGCTGCATTACAGTAGAATTGAAATAAATAAAAGGTGATTCTTACCTCCAATTGTGTGCTTCTTAGAAACTTTCATTCTGAGTTCCTGTCATGTGACTGCGGTCTGCGCTGGGTCCCAGGCTTTCTCCGCAGCAGTTCCGCTCGGCTTGGGGATGAAACACTCTGTGCGTATCCCAGAAGGCTTCAGAACAAACCCTTACGTCTCCTTAGGGAGAGTGACTTCAGCTGTGGTGAGCTAAATGAATATCAATCGTATACAATATCACATTCAGTGTAAAAACAATATGCACATCTGCATGGAAATTACGAATAAATTTACTTAATAAATTATAAAATGTATACATACACTACATATATGTTTAGTGGATATACAGGGGAACAGGGCTAGTTGTCACAATTTTTACTTTTGCAAAATTATTATTATTAAATAATAATATTATTATTTACATAATTTGTAAAAAAAAAGTTTATTTTTTATTTTGAATTATATATATATATATATATATATATATATATAACGGTTAGTTCCAATCCTTGATTCTGATTGGTCAATAGCTGTCCTTTATTCATAATAAAACAGGGCTATGACCGTTTCACCCAACGATTCTATTTATCACTGGGCAACACTGCAGTTCCTATGTTGTTTTAATTTGAGCTTTCATGCGTATTAGACATCGGAATGTTGTTGCTGTTCATGGTCAGGGACTATTTATTTTCTAATAGAAGGAAGGCTTTTAGTGATTTTACTTCATGAAAGTTTCACTAATATTTCTTTTTTTACTTTAATATTTTTATTGTGTGGTAATCCTTTTATAAAAGCAATAAGGTACTCGAGGCAAGTGCTGTATCGTGAATACGTAACGGCTGAATGGGTTACTCCACTTCGCGTCGTGCCTAACAACGCCCTTCAGCCGTTACTTATTCACTATACAGCACAGCATCTCGTAGCTTATTGCTGACATATATATTATGAACTATTATTTATTTTTTTATTATTATTTTGAATAATATTATTATTTTATTATTATTTTAAATTTGAATAATAACAACACAATTTAGAGTTTTTTTTTGGACTCTTGACTCTATACTATATGTAAAGTATAATTTATCAGTGACAGTTCCTCATCATCAGTCTTTAATTGGCCTTGGTATTTTATCTGAATTGCAATATGTTGCTCAATTCATGTGTTTTAGCCAGCTAAGATCAAGAATATTTGTTTAAAAATTCCCTTTTTCTCTGACTTTTGCCACTGGGGTCTTATTATATTTCTCAGGGACTTTCTGTTAAACCTCATCTGATCTTTTTGTTAGACATATGCTGCATTTTTTCAAGTCCTGGGCCTCAAACCGGGGCTCCTGTTACTGTTTTAATATCAGCTCATTTCGCCATCTCTTCCTCCGCTGCCCTTAAACATATTTATGTTGGCCAGAAGCGCATGGCTGTGACCGAATAGGAAAGATCCCCCTGTGGGTCTGCTATTGTGAATGCATATCCTCAGCCCTCAACAAGAGTCTGATTCACCCAGGCTGTTTCACAAGCAAAGCTGATTTCAAATGATTACATGTCAACAAAACACCCAAAGAACTTACACCTCCTGCTATTTGTGAATGAGAACTAATATGTTTGAACTTGCTTAGGGTATTAACAGATGTCCAACAATGCAGTCTATTAGGATTAAAGAGGACAACATATGAAAACACAGAAATCATTTCTGATCCATAGATAACCGAAGGCCTAATCTCCCTACACATAATATCCTCAACAAAAAGGGGCCGAACCACAATGGCCACTTCACATAATATGTGTATATATATATATATAATTATTTAATGTAATGATTACATGGACATATACTGTGAGATTTTAACACACATTTTTTCAATACTGCGTAACGCACTGCCTTTCAAAAGTTTGGGGTTGAAAAATAGCTCTCTTATGCTCCCCATGGCTGCATTTATTTGATTTATTTTGAAAAAATACAGTTAAACAGTAATATTGTGAAATATTATTACAATTTAAAAGATCTTTTCTGTTTGAATACAAGGTTCTCTCGTGAAACCTTAGATGGTGCAGACTGAGAGGTTCTTAACTCAATCTGCTTGAAATCACATTGTTCTCTATAGGGCACAGCTGATTGGTTCCTGCTGTATCGCTATCCAATGAGCTCGCTGCTGAAACTAAATACGCCTATATATCTCGCCACTGTATATTTCGCAAGCGGCAACATTCTAATCTGAAAGATGAAGCCAACCCGGAAGTGCGATAAACTGCAATACATCTCAAATCCGCTAGAGGCCGGTCCCAAAAGGGAGCAAATATCCATAGACGGCATGTTATAATGTCCGTTTTCACAGCATAAATTCATATGTTTACAGTTTGGTCCCGTGGACTTTTATTGTAATCTTCAATATGTTCCGCGTGCCTGACAACTGTGAGGGGGGTGAATTTTATTCTAACTCGTTAGTTTAGATCATATTTAGATATAAAACGTATGACAAATAAGGGCGGTTAACTTTGATTGACAGCTGATAACGGGCTGCGCCGAGTGAATTTTACGTCTCGGCCATGATCTGACACAACACAACATACCACCTCTGTATCCTTTCTGAAACTTTTGTATTTTGTATTTTCCAAGATTTTCCAGTATGGGAGTCTATGGGTGACGTCACAGACGCTTTGTCCATATTTTTTACAGTCTATGATATTTCGCCATGAGCTAACGTCTTCTATCCACTCCACTATAGTACATGGATCTGGTAGCCGGATAACATTTGATAAAGTTGGCTTTTTTAAATAACTTTCTCTGCCTGTCTTGCTTAATCCACTCACGTAGCTTGACACACTGCTGATTCTCGCCATACTTCCGTTGCCAATATGTGCGCATACGTAGCCACGTCATCATTGTGTACAAACAGTAAAAGGGTCTATAGATCTGCTATGGGTAATTCATGTATGCTTTTACAGCAGTAGTACTTGTGTCGTCAAACTGTTGTATAAACTTCTTTACACCGCCCCCTATAGTTAAGGAGGGATGGCGCAGTTGCAGACAGTACTGCTTTGTAGAGCCACAGCATGTCTTACTTGCTCACAGCAGTTTTGGAAGTAGCAAGTCTCGTACTTACTGTATAATAACCATCCAGCAGTTGCAGCAGCTGAGTAACAGATCTATTTCGCCATGACCAAACCTATTAACATTGTCATATCCATTATCATGCTGAATTTTCAGCAGCCATTCCATTACTCCAGTCTAATATTCTAATTTGATACTCACAAAACATTTCTTATCATTAATTATGTTGAAAACAGTTCTGCAACTTAATATTTTTTGATGAGTTTTTTTCAGGGTCCTTTGATGAATTTGAAAGTTTAAAAGCATTTCATTTAAATAGAAATCTATTGCAACATGATGCCACTTTTGATCAATTTAATGCATTGAATAAATATAGTGATTTTATGTAATACACTTTTGAAAGGCAGTGTATTAAAGGACAAAGACTGAGAAATCTACAAAAAAATCATTATTTTATTTCTGAATAATATTTTTCTCTGTGAATCTTAATGTTGAATTAATTTTGCTCTTCAGAGGGTCCGTTGGAGCTGCACACGCTGTCTCTGTTACCCACGCTGCGACAGGTCGTGTTTAAGGGGGACAGACTGCCTTTTCATTGCACTGCTTCCCTGGTTGACAAAGTCACTACCCTTCACTGGCGACACAACAGTCAGCCTGTCACCAGTGACCCTATGAACGGGGTTCATTTAGAAGAGAGTGTACAACATGACTGCACATTCATCACCAGGTAAAACATACAGAGATGAACCTGATTATATAGGGTGTGTTCAGGCTTGGCATGTTTGGTTCGATTAAAACGAACCCTAGAGCGATTGCTCTGTTAATGTGGTTCATTTGAATAAGTGTGAACACTGCCATCTGAACCCTGGTGCGCAACGAACAAGCAGACTGAGACGGTTGAAATAACACAGTCTCATCCCAAAAAGTCATATAACTGACGTCTTGGGACGTCTTTTGACCATACGTCAATATCCGCCTTTTTAGGGCCCCCTTAAACGTCGGTAGATGGCGATCCCGGGCCGTCATACAACTGACGCTTTACCTTTAACGTCAGTTAGGTGACGGGTTAGGTTTAGGTCTGGGGTAGAGTTAGGATCCCATAACCTCATCTACCGACGTTTAAGGGGGCCCTAAAAAGGCGAATATTGACGTATGGTCAAAAGACGTCCCAAAACGTCAGTTATATGACGTCTTGGGATGAGACCGGGTTGGTTGAAAAGATTGGTCACAAAACTAATAGTTTATATTCACACAAGGAAAGTCAGCTAATTCACTTACTTTGGTCTGGACCAAATACATTGTTGATTTTTTTTTGTTTGGCATGGTTCGCTTTCACACTGCCTTTAATGCGAAGTTAACCAAAATTTGTAAACAAAACCGTATATGTGCTAAGGTCATCCATTCTTTGGACAGAAATTTGAACCGTAACAGAGTTCGTTTGGAACCAGACTGAGACCATCTCTTCAGCTGGGTCTCGGTACGGTTGTTTGGTCCAAACCCAAGTGCGATTATTCAATCGAACCAAACAAGACCGGTATGAATACACCCTATCTCTGGTGTGGTTTGAATGAAATACAAACACAACACAAACCAAAGACATGTAAACAAACCAAAAACAGGGCATGATGTGTCACAAGATGTGACCCTATAAAGGAAATAATGCTTTAGCATACCATTTTTTTTGCCCATTACATTTCGGTACAAGCATCAGAACTAGCCGATCCTCATTTGTGTGCGTGAGATGAAGGGATTCTTGCCACTGTTTTGACTCCTTTATTCATTTTGTAAGCTCTTATGAGTTCTCAGCTGGTCAAAATACCATCATATGTGGGCTACGCACATACAACAAGTGCATTTAGCCCAGAACACAGCTTTGTTTTGGATGTTTGGTAAGTTTCGTCGTAAAATATTTACGTAATTAAAGCTGACTAATCAGGTTGTGAAGATATCCCTATGCCTTTAAGTTGGGTATCTTTAGTTTCAGTGTTAAAATGGCAGTTTGAATGCCAAGCGGACCAGGTTTCAATTTTTTTCACCTCAGAACAAACAAACCATGCAAAACAAACTACAAGTGTGAACTCAAAAAAATTTTTTTAAAGAGGTCTTATGCTTACCAAGGCTACATTTCTGTGATCAAAATAACGATAAAAATAGTATTGTAAAACATCTTTACAATTTAAAATATCTAATTTATACTTTAACATGTTTTATTAAATATCATTATTCCTGTGATGGAAAAGCTGTTTTTTTCTGCATTATTATTCCAGTCCTCAGTGTCACATGATCCTTCAGAAATCATTTGAATATGATGATTTTGATGCTTAAGAAACATTTCGTCACATTTCTTCATCAATGCTGCCTAATACGTTTGTGCAAAATGGGTTGAAAAGATGTTGAAATTTAATTACAATAGTACTGAATGCCATTGAACTAAAGAGAATAGAGGATTATGTTAAGTTCATGAGTCTCATATCTCATATATATGTTATACATATAACAACAGATCGTTCTGTTGATCTTTTAGTGAGCTGATCCTGTCAAATGTCCACGTTGAAGCGAGTGGTGAGTGGGAGTGTGTGGTGTCCACGGGCCGTGGGAACACCTCACGCAGTGTGGAGATAGTGGTGCTGGAGAACAGCGCCTCCTTCTGTCCGGAGCAGAGAGTGACCAACAACCGAGGGGAGTTCAGGTGAGGGAGGTGTCCTGCAGCTTTACATGTGGCTAAATAATGCTTATCTTATGGCAAAATGTCAACTGTCCCCTTTTTGGCTTCAGGTGGCCTAGAACTCTTGCTGGCATCACCTCCTACCAGTACTGTCTGCATCTGCGCTATCCCTCCTTAACTATAGGGGGCGGTGTGGAGCAGAAGAAGGCTTCGCGAAACTGTGACCGCTCTGGACGCTGGGAGGAGGGAGACTACTCTCAGTGCCTCTATACTAATGACATCACACGGGTCCTACATACCTTCATACTGGTTAGTGCAGAGTCTTGTGTTTTAAAATAAATATTTATTCAAATGTGGAACAAATTACTAAGATGTGAATCCATTAAAACGTCTCCTTGTGAAAAAAGTGCACTTTAGCATACTTTTAAAAAAGAGTATTTATTACAGAAATAATATAATTTACTGGAATATACTTAAAAGCAAACATTTTTAAAAATGCATTATTGTTTACATTTATATTAAATGATCTTTAGAGTGCTTTTTGACCACTTAAGTAGGACGTAACTTAAGTACATTTTTATAATTAATTTCATAATTATGTTTTTGAAGTATGGTTAAAGTGTACTGCCTAATGAACTGTCAAGCATTTATGGTAAACTAAAATATACTTCCCTAGTGAAACTTGTATGTCGTGAATTTACATTTGTAATTACACATTTGATATGATGAAATTACAATTTATTACATATATATTCGTTTTAAAAGTAATATCGGATGACACACTACAGTTACAATTATAATCAAAGACTTTACATGTATGTTAGTCAACACTTCAGAATAAGTGTACTTCTTTAAAGCATGAGAAAAGATTATTTCAACATGACGCTTTAAAAAAAAGTGAACTTAAGTGTGTTATGAAATGTACTTTAGCAGACATAAGTGGCCATTTATTTCATAAATATGATATTTTCTGCAAGTACAGTGTTTTAAATTGTAAACTAATAAGATACAAGTGCACACTAAATACAATTAAGCACAATTCTTTTCTTCTTATTTTTTACAATCACCAGTTATGTCCCAGTTGTGCTGTGAAACAAGATATTAAGAAAAACATTTATTTTCAGCTTAGCTTTTCATCAGTTATATAGACTATATCATTTTAAATTATATTGCCAGCAGAATAAGTTAAGTGAAAAGTTGAACTAAACAATATACATGAGTTTGAGAAAGGCTCAGTATTTGATTTATCGCCCCTTTGCTTTAATGAAAGCACCCTCATGCTCATGAATGTCATAATTTTGTGTTAAACCTAGTGATCATGAGCATGGTTTAAGGATGAATGTTTCCCCTATAATAGACATAATAACCATATAATGATTATCTGTGGTCAAATAATGGCATACATTTTTTTTTTTTTGGTTAATTCTGTCCTCCTCTCTCAGATGCCCATCAACTCCTCCAACGCTGTGACTCTGGCGCACCAGGTGCGATCATACACTCTGGAGGCCGCCGGTTTCACTGACACGGTGGATGTTTTTTGTGTGGCTCAGATGATGCACAAATTCAAGGACTATATAACAGAACTGCGTGAGGTTAGTAGAAGATGGTATTCAGTTGTGTTGATATTGCACCGTGCATTTGTGTCCTTATATATACATGCGCTCCTTCGTCCCAGCTGTCTGAGGTGCTGGTTGAAATGGGCAGTAACCTGATGCAGGTAGATGACCAGATCCTGGCTCGGGCCCAGAGAGAGGAAAGAGCCTGCAGTTCAGTCGTCCACACACTGGAGACTCTCGCCTGGCCTCAGCTGCACTCGCACGCACAGGACCTTTCCAAAGTACGTCAGCTTCATATTATTACTATTTCAACTAAGATTGTTTTTTTTTTAACTTTCTGTTCATCAACGAATCCTGAAAAAATGCACACAAAAATATATTAAGCAATACAACTGTTTTCAACATTGATAATATTAAAGGGATAGTTCACCCAAAAATGATAATGACCCCATGATTTACTCACCCTCAAGCCATCCAGGTGTATTTTTTATTTTTTTAATCTTTATTTAACTAGGAAAGTTACATTGAGGTTAAAACCTCTTTTACAAGTGAGACCTAGTCAAGACAGGGTCGGATAGCAGGATTAAACCAATTACAAGCAACAATAAGAAACCAAGCAAAACAACGTCATTACACTGTAAAAAAATTTTTTAAGTTCATTAAACTGGAAAATGTGAGTTAATACAATGAAGGAGATTAATTTAACCATCAAAAACTCAAAATTATATTTTATCTGAACTAAATAAATTATTTAAGTTGATTTGACAAAAGAAAAAAAATGTTGTGATTACTACAATGTAAAAAAATATCGTTGGTTTAACTTAAAAAAGTAAGTAACCTGGGTTGCCTTAAAATTTTAAGTTGATTGAACTGGAAAAAGTGAGTTAATAGAATGAAATAGATCAATTTAACCATCAGAAACTCAAAATAATAAGTTATCTCAACTAAATAAATCATTATAAAGTTGATTTGACAAAAGAAAATATGTTGTGATAACAAATCTTGAAAATATTTTTTACAGTGTAGATACAAAAAAAGAAAACAAAAGAAAAGAAAAAACGCAACAAACAAATCTCCATGACAACATATTATACAACACCATGACACCACAAACTACAAACATTTAGGTACTGCACAATGCCCTGCACAATACTATTCACAGAAACAAACAGTATTAAATCATAGGTTTGATAAAAAGTTAAGTGGTAATAGAATTGGCATACCAATAATAGAATTGGCATAGCAATGGCATATGTGACCTTCTTCTTATTTATATAAAAAGTTATATAAAAAAAAAGGTCTTGGCTCTTCCAAGCTTTATACTGGCAGTAAATGTCCTGTTTCTGTTTTGAAAAGTGCATAAAAGTGCATCCATCCATAATAAAAGTTTTCCACACAGATCCGTATAGGGGGCGCCGTTTGTAAAGCGGCTCACGCTGAAAATAACAGTAACATTTCGTCACATTTAACTTCAAACTATGTTTAAAAACTGGCACAAATGTTTTTTACTGTCACTTTTTAGTACATTTACGTCTATATTTGTCAACTTAGAGATATTTTAAATAGTTAAATCTAAATATTAAATGTTACACCTAATTGTTAAATGTTCACTTTGAAATTATTTTTTGTTATGTTTTAGCTTACCTCAAGGGCATCCAAGATGTAGGTGTCTTTGTTTCCACAGTATTTTCAATTTTGACATTTTTCAGTCAAACCGTTCTTGTCTGTCAGTCATATAATGCAGGTATGGGGGTCCACGTCAAAGAGCATGCACAGAGAAGTCCAAATTAAACTTGATTTAATGATTCGTAAATGTAAGTACACACTGATCGCCTAAGACACAAAACGAGTGGTTTGTGTGAGAAAACGAACAGTATTTATATTGTTTTTACCTCTTGTTAACAGCCGTCAAACTGATCTGAATCAGATGTCCAACTGAACCGAACTGAACGTCTCCAGACGTTACGCCGGAAGTGATCTCTTGTGTGTCTACGTCACGCATTGTTTACACGGAGATTTCGGAAGTTTTACCTTTGAAAGGTTCTGTGTAAACAATGCGTGACGTAGACGCGCGAGAGATCACTTCCAGCGTAACGTCTGGAGACTTATTTTCAGCATGAGCCGATTTACAAACGGTGCCCCATAGATCCGGGGGGTTAATAAAGGCCTTCTGAAGTGAAGCGATGAGTTTGTGTAAGAAAAATATCCATATTTATAACTTTATCGTCTAAAATGGGTAGCTTCCACCAGACGGCCATACACATGGATTTCGACATCGAGCGCAGAGGATAGAGCAAATCAAAATACCAGTCAAGAATTAGTCTAAAACGAGAATTTTTAAAGAGAAATGTCAGAGAAGCTTGAGTTTGTTGCCTAGCCCTGTTTGTTTGAACCGTGAGATGCATCAAAGCTTACGCTACTTCTACATCCTACATCGTCAAGTGTTACTCTTTTGGCGTCAGTAGGCCGTGTGCCGGAAGCTAGGTGTTTTAGTCTATAAAGTTTTAATTATGGATATTTTTCTTACACAAACCCATCGCTTCGCTTCAGAAGGCCTTAATTAACCCCCCAGTGGCACGTGGAACACTTTTATAATGGATGGATGCACTTTTATGGACTCCAAAACAGAAACTGGCCATTCACTGCCATTATAAAGCTTGGAAGAGCCAGGACTTTTTTATATACTGTATATAATTCCGATTCTAATTCGCCTGAAAGAAGAATGTTTTATACATCTAGATGGCTTGAGGGTGAGTAAATCATGGGGTCATTTTCATTTTTGGGTGAATTATCGCTTTAAGAAAGGATTATTGAGCACCAAAGCGTATTTCTACTTTCTTAGAATTCTCGTAACATTGTGATGGAGGCTCACATGATTCGCCCTGCTCATTTTACTGGCATGAGCTGCACAGTCTATCAGAGACGAGAGGGGGCAGGAGGGAGCCAGGTGCATGATGGGATTGAATTTTCCCTTGAGCAGCAACTGCGATTTCGCTGCACCACAGGAACACACAACACCTCTCTGAACGCTTTCCATCTCAAGGTTTGTTTACGTTTTGTGTGTATACCTAGTATTGATCCAATATGTCTGTGGAATATACATACTTTATGCACTATTGTTGCTGACATACTTATTATACCAATGAAAAAAGAAGTTGCTGATTGTATTGTAGGGTTCTTCAAAGATGTACTTGCAGATCATTAGTATAATTGAAATAAAAGGACACTTAAGTGTACTTAAAGAGAGAAAATGTTCATGAATATGTTAACACATTAAAAGATGTGATTTAAAAGTTTAAAGGTAATTTTTAATGATTGTTTTTTTAAATAATCTTTAGTCATGCTTTACAGAAGTACACTTATTTTTATGTGTTGACTAACACACTAAACCTATTTATAGAGTGCTTGATTATACATTTCACTGTATTATACATGTAACTATATTACATTTAAATGAGTATATTTTAAATGTATTAAATTGAAAGTCCATCATTCATTACAAATGTGGAATTACAAACATTTAGGGGTAATTATTAAAATTACATATAAAATATACTTAAGTGCTTCAAAAAAGCCCTTTTAAGTTCAATTGCATATATAATAGAAATTCACTTTCATGTTATAGCAAATAACATGCAATTTAGGGAAAAAAAATACATCTACGTTCTTATAAAATATAAATATACATTCTTATAAAATATAAATTGTATTATATCCATAGTAAGTACTCTTTTTAAAAGTTTGCTAAAGTATGTGGGGTTTTTTTTATAAGGGGGAACTTTTTTTGTGTAATAAATAATTGTTTATTGTCATGTAAAAAAACGGTAAACTACTGGCAGCTGTGGTTACCAGCATCATACCGTAAAATTACGGTGTTACTGTTTTTGAAATTAACAGCTAAATACCGTATTGTCAGCTACAGTATAAAACTTTAATTTAACAGCTATTTGCTCAAATACAAAAACAGTAACACACCGTATAGTTACGGTATGATGCTGGAAACCACAGCAGCCAGTAGTTTACCGTTTTTTTTTTTACAGGATTCGTTTTTTACAGTGTAATCATTGTTGTCTATCATATTGCTACTGCTGCTGTTTTATAAATCTAAAAGTCCTTAACCATGGTACAATTACTGCAATGCCTCAAGTGCCTTTTTGCTTTAATAAACACCTCTGCTTTGCCCTCACATTGTATTTTTCCCCATCTCTTTCTAGAATGCAGTGGCTCTTGCTTCAGTGTCTCTCCCTGCATCTCTTTTTCCTCCGAATGCTCCTCCTGACTGTAAGCTGCAGTTTGTGGCATTCCGCAATGGAAGATTCTTCCCATATACCAGCAATTTTACCGGACCTTCGGACCTTGCCCGCAGACGTGGCGTCAACACGCCAGTTATCTATGTTGGCCTTGGTGGGTTGCCTTGACCTCAAACTTTCAAGGAATTCAAAACATTTGAACAATGTTCTGAGTACTTGGCTGAATACTGTTGTAGAACATGCATTATGGGAGAAGATTAATGTAATTCATCCTTGGATTTAAAAATCTACAATTCAATTTAGTAAATCCATGCATCTCATTTTCAGAAACAACTTTCCCTTCCTTTCAGATGGATGCAGCATGTGGAATCAGTCCGATCCCATTATTGTGTCTCTACGACACACCTCACCTGGAAATTACCCTGTAGCTGCCCATTGGAGCTTGCAGGCACTGGAGCATCATGGGAGTTGGAGTCTAGATGGCTGCCAACTGGCCCATAGCGATGCGTCCACCTCTACTCTGCACTGTTCTGTGCTGAGCAATTATGCTGTACTACAGGTAACATTGTGACACCTTTATAAAATACTGATATTCCTAGGCTGTATTTAGAGATAACCAGTTCCAAATAAAATATATAGCGTATACAGTATATGTAATGGTATAGGCTGTACCAAAGAGTAGGTATTGTAATTTTTCTGCCTCTTAAGATACCTTGTTTTGGGCCAGGATCTCGTATCCTTCATGCAGGATCTTCATGGAGAATATATTTCGGAATGCAGTTCTGTAAAAATAATTCGGAGATGTCCAATAAAGCAAAATGAATGACAATAGACACTTTTCACAGAATGTGATCAACAACAAAAACAATTTTTACAATTTTTGAAATTTTAAATAAATGTATAACACTTTGCGTCATCTTATCTTGGCAGTAAATTACAAGGAAAGAAAAAAGACAAATTAACACTGCCTCGAGGATTCACTGATTCTTCCTGCTGTAATCAATCTCTTTATGTATTTTTTCTTTTGCTGTTGGAGCAAATGAGAATACAAAAACTATATTTCCTGTCGTCTCCCATTCACCACTATAGAAGTTTACCCAACTATGATGGCTTTTGCTTTGCAGAACTCTGGAAATATGTAAAGGGCCCATTTGATATTTTGAAATATCAAGCACACACTTGATATTTCGTTCAGTACTGAACAGTATCAATAAAATGGTTCAATTTAAATTAGAAACGGAATATATTACCCAATATTTGTGTTTTCTATATGTGTTGTTTTCCAACAGCAAACTCAGCTGTAATCAGTCTTTTATTCAAAGCACTGAATGAATGATCCATTATGTTGCTTTTTATGTAGAACATTTCAAATCAAAACTATGATGTTTGATGACAGTTACGATGTTGCATAGAAATGTAAGAAGTAGACAGCGAGGCAGCTGGATTTTTAAAACAGACACCAATACAATGAAATGTGAACCTTAATATGTCCATTTTATTTTTACTCTGTGGTGTAAATGGTAACCAAGTGTTGTAGAAAGTCTTATAAAGCTAATGAGCTCCTCTAACTTGCCCACCCTTGGAGATATGTATAGACAATTCTTAAAGGGTTAGTTCACCCAAAAATTGAAAATTCTGTCAGTATTTACTCACCCTCATGTTGTTCCAACCCCGTAAGACCTTCGTTCATCTTCGGAACACAAATTAAGATATTTAAGATATTAAGATCGCTCCTGCATACAGTCCATAGGCTTCTTGAGGGACTGGCTCTTGCTGTCCCCGAAAAGTCATTAAAGACATCGTTAAAATAGTCCAAGTGACTACAGGGGCTCAATCTTAAGTTTATCAAACGACGAGAACACTTTTGTGCGCAAAAAAACAACAAAAATAATGACTTTATTTCAACTATTCGTTTATTTCTCCCTCTGCGCGAGTCAGGTTACTAGTTTAATAGCGTAAGCTTCTGTTATTGTACGTCACACGCATCACACACACATGACCAGCGTCGGCCAATAGTGAGCCTACGTGTGACGTAGCTCTACGCAATCACACTACGTTAACTGACTTACAGGCTCATGGAGAAGGAAGTGAATAGTTGAAATAAAGTCGTTATTTTTGTAGTTTTTTTGCGCACAAAAGTGTTCTCGTCGTTTGATAAACTTAAGATTGAGCCCCTGTAGTCACTTGGACTATTTTAACGATGTCTTTAATGACTTCTTTGGGGACAGCAAGAGCCAGTACCTCAATAAGCCTATGGACTGTATGCAGGAGCGATCTTAATATCTTAAATATCTTAATTTGTGTTCCGAAGATGAACGAAGGTCTTACGGGGTTGAAACAACATTAGGGTGAGTAAATACTGACAGAATCTCATTTTTGGGTGAACTAACCCTTTAACTTTGGAAGGACAGATCTCCCATTACAAACCGCTACTTTACACTACATTTCGTTAGCACTATTTTAAATGTATGTTCCCTATGTGCATTCTATACTTATTATGGTAATTGCAATAACTGGGTAATAACTTGGTACTAACACAGTAACACTGAACCTACCCCTAAACCTACTGTAACCTTAACCAATGTAGTTACTTTACATTACTGAGAACTTTCTAAATACCTCTAAGTCCACATACTGTAAAAATGTGCAACCTACATATCTTCGTCCTGACACACGTAAAACGATTTTAATGTTAGGTCCTATTGGGTGTTATTGAGAAAATTGTATGAATAATATTTGATAGATCGAATTCGAAATGCTTGGCACTGAAGAATCCATGATTTACAGTTCTGACGTTAGACCAATTTCTCTGAAACTTGCTTATGATGATTTTAAGGTGTTCTTGTTATTGTCTAAAACATTTAAGTATGAGTTATATTACAGTAATTAGTTATATTCCTTTAGGGTTAGGTTTAGTATTAGGGTTTGGTTTAGAGTTAGTCACATACAATTATGCATACGTTATAGTATTAGTAACTACATCTACATGTATAAAAATGTTGACACTGTAAAATAAATGCTGTATTTAAATGGCTATCCCTATAAATCACTAGATAGATAGATAGATAGATAGATAGATAGATAGATAGATAGATAGATAGATAGATAGATAGATAGATAGATAGATAGATAGATAGATAGATAAATATTCTCACCATTTCCTCAATATTTATCAATACCAATATTGTTCAATATTTCAGGAGATGCCAGATTTCCCAGGTTCACCTTCAGTTCCAGTGGAAGTGCTCCATCCAGTGATCTACACGTGCACTGCAGTGCTACTCCTGTGTCTCTTCACCATCATCATCACCTATATACTGCATCACAGGTATTAAAAAAAGTCTTGCAAACTGTTGCCACACGGTAGTAAGCACACAGCTCTCTATAATGTTGCTATCTGATTGGTTATTACTGGAATAGCCAAACTTGTGGACATAAAAGATGATTTCTTTGCCATTCAGCTCTATCAGAATCACAAGGAAGAGTTGGCACACCCTCCTGAACACTAGTTTCCACATCGCAATGACGTCCGCAGTATTTGCTGGAGGCATCACTCTGACCGGCTACCCAATTGTATGCCAGGCAGTAAGTTTCCATTTCTCTTACGTAATAGTTTTATTTTATTAGGCCACTTTTCCTGCAGCTTTTTCAAGGTCACTTCACAAACACATAAGAAGTGAACACGCTTTTGAGTCACAAATGCTACTGGCAAACAAAAGATCGACTTGATATTGTGGAGATTCAGTGAGAGTGATTTCTAGTTTTACAGTGCAAAAATGCACAAAACAGTAAAGAAAAATGATTTTTAAAAAGGAACATAAGCATTCAAAAACTAAATGATTAGCTTTTATGTGGCATTGTACACTCTTGAAAAACAGGGGTTTCTATTCAGAAATTTAGGGTTTTTGACCCTAAATGAGAAGAAACGTCTTAAAAGATTGCATAATGCGTTCATGTTTAACATTTTATTTACAATTTAAATTTAAACCGAATTAATTCAGATGAAATAAATATCTGAATAATTATCCCTTGATGGGAAATGTTAATATTAATAAAATACGTTTTTGTGGCGTGTTCCACACCATCTGCCCTAGTTGGACATGTTGAATCGGTAAGAGAGAGAACTCTGATTGGCTGTTTAGCTTAGCGAACCAGAATAAAAGTGAAAGTGATGAAAGCGAACAAAGAAGTTAGGACGGCACTTGAAGTCAGAACAGCAGGAGTCGCCTAGAATGAGGAAACTGATCAGCATGATTGATATTCAAAATGGTAATGCTATATCTACAGTCCTAGTTTCAGTTTCAATTTTTGAATGACAAAACATGGATTATTGGTTCCTGGTGATATAGACGGTTATTTCCTTACACCAGGCACAGAACGCTCACGCTAGTTGACAGTCGACTGTAGTCATTTTGGTGTGTTCAAGCACAGACTTAAAGGGATAGTTCACCCAAAAATGAAAATTCTGTCAGTATTTACTCACCCTCATGTTGTTCCAAACCTCTTTGTGTTTATTTGTTCTGCTGAACACAAAAGAAGATATTTGGAAGAATGTTTTAATCAAACAGATCTCATTCCCCATTGACTACCATATGTATTTTTACTACTATGGAAGTCAATGGGGAATGAGATCTGTTTGATTAAAACATTCTTCCAAATATCTTCCTTTGTGTTCAGCAGAACAAATAAACACATAGAGGTTTGAAACAACATGAGGGGGAGTAAATGATGAAAGAATTTTAATATTTGGGTGAACTATCCCTTTAAGTGTGTCACGGCCTTAGTAATATATTAACTCAAAAATGTTTATTTTTTCTATGCGCTAACATCTTGTTACTTTACTTGTGTTACTCATGTATGTGTATGTTTGTGTCAGGTGGGGATTGTTCTTCACTACTCTTCTCTGTCCACTTTGTTATGGATCGGTGTTAGCGCCAGGGTAATATATAAAGAAGCTTTATTGAGGACTCCACAACAAGTAGAAGGCGAGACCGCTGTACAACCAACCCAGCGGCCCATGCTCAGGTCAGTCAAGTCATCATGGAGGGTTTGGGAGCATTTGATGAATAATAACCAGCTGTTTTCCATAAGTTATCTTTTACAAGCACACTCAAACTCACAGATATCTATGTTTTTTCTCTATAATCTGGCCTCCAGTGCCCATAAAAGCCACGTTGAACAAAAATTCTTTGTAAACCAATCAATAGGCCCACATGGACTGTAATTGTTTTACATGAGGGCATGAGGTAATTTTAGTATTTAAAGGTGCAAATTGGACTTTTTATTGCTGTTCAAATCGGAAATGTTAGTGTTTTTTTTTTCCAGCCACCCATGAGATCATTCTAGGCTGAATTAACTCAACAAACACAACTGGTGTCAGAACACCAGATTAAGAATGTCAACATTATTAGTCATGAAAATATTACTGTTCAAAAGGTTTGGTTAAGATTTTATAATGTCTTAAACTCAACAAGGCTTCATTTTTTAATCAAAAACTGTAATTTTGTGAAATATATTTACAATTTAAAATATTAAATACATTTTAAAGTTTCATTTATAAATGTGATGAATTTTCAGCATCGTTACTCAAGTCTTCAGTGTCACATTAATTTAGTGTTCAAGGAAACATTTCTTCTTATTATCAATGTGAAAAACAGTTGTGCTGCTCACTATTTGTCTAGAAATCATGATACATTTTAATTTTCAGGATTTGTATGATAGAAAGTTCAAAAGAAGAGCATTCATTTAAAATATTAATCCTTTAAAATGACAAATATAACTTTGGAAATGCCATCATGATCATGGTAGTGATTGTTCATTAATGTTTTTCCATAACATATCACACTCACATTATATTACTAAAGCAAAAAATGGTCAAATTAAACATTTCCCTTTCTTTTTCTTTTCATTTAATCCTCGATTAGCAAGGTAACAGCTTAGAAAACTAGTTTAGCATAGTTCTAAGTGGTTAAAAAAGCTAAATACGTATATCCTAACACACTACGGGCCAGGTTTACTAAACAGGGCTAAATAGCGTGCAAGAGCAATCCCGAAAAAAAAAGCACAGATGGGAGTGGAAAGTTTTGCGGCTGATCTACTGACGACACACAAATTAAAGCGTCTGGTTTAAGACACACTTTTTTGGGCGGTAAATAATAGCGCAATACCAGTAAACTGACTAGTGCAAACCTTAGTGAATCACCTTGCCTGATTCATTTAAATACTCTCCTACCATACATTTGGCATCTAAAAGGGAAACTCTACCAATGCTATAAAATCAGCCGCAAAAATAACCATGTCCAAGCCTTTTCAAAGCTAATTTTCACTGTGTGTTTTAGTTTTTAATACCAAAAGAGGGCTCCAATCTGATCAGGTATTGAGGAAAGTGTGTAGGATTTTGCAGAGGGATGAGATCTTGACACACAACAGAATCTCTTGTCCCTGGAATTTTATAACGGACAAGCCACACAAATATCTCTTTTACATCCAACGTTCATCCTAAGAAACATTACTGTTCGAAAGCCTCTTGAATAACTGCTGTTGTACCAGTATGAACATAACATAAGTTGATAACATTAAAAGTTCCTTCCTGTCATCATCATCAAAAGACTATGTATGGGTTCCATCGGAGCTCTTGCAGTATTCAGAGTAATTGTCATATCTCAAATTGGTCGTAAAACATTGACAGTTTTATGTGCAAACGTCTTATTGAATGAGCACTTCCTGAGAAGAAACTATTGATAAGCGTGTACAGGAGGAAATTGGGCATTTGAGAGCAACTGAATGGACCACCATGATGAAAAACAAATGGCCTAATCAAAGACCATCATTGTTCAGATAAAAGCTGATTCCCATCTGCTGTTATGTAGAGTCAGACAGAGGAAAGAGAGCACAAATAGGGGGAATGGGAAAAGATTAAAGTGGACAGAGTTGTAAATCAAATGAGCGGTAGGACTAGTTAAGGCCAACGTTCACATGTCCTCAAAGACATGCATGCAAATATATTCATTCTTTCTATTCTGTGTTCTCTGTTTTTACCCCAGACCTCCATGCTCTTCCCTAGGGAGGTCTGGCCAGATCCCACGCCTGCCTCCTAGGACAAATCTTGTTATTTTTCCTCTCCCTCCTTCACTGTCTGGAGCCCAGACTCAGCTCCTCATTGACAGACAGTGTCACAGAACTAACCTAATGTATAGACCACACAAATGTCTTTTACGGCAAGCAAAGGGAACATCTGTAGCAAATATAACTGACAGCAGTGTTACTGTATGTCCATTTAACATTTTTAGTAACTTTTGTTTCTGATTATTAAAGGTATAGTTCACCCAAAAATGAAAACTCTGTCCTCATTTACTTACCTTCAAGTTCTTCCAAACCTGCACGTAGTTACACGTTACTACATGTACTTACTATACAACGCATTCTCACCCCAAGGCGTCACCTTTGACCATGCTTCAATATTTGACGTTTTAGGCGCCCTTTAGCGTCACTTACATGACGCGATCCTACGGCGTCATCTAACTGGAAAGCGTCAGTTAGAGGACGCGGTTAGGTTTAGGTGTGGGGTGGGGGTAGGGTACACGCAATCCTAGGGCGTCATCTAACTGACGCTAAAGGGCGCCTAAAGCGTCAGATATTGAAGCATGTCCAAATGCTTCCCAAGGCGTCAGTTAAGTGACGCCTTGGGGGTGAGAATGGGCTGTACTATAGTAATAACAATATATTATGCATAATTATAACTAACCCTAAACCTAACCGTAACTCTATAGTACACGTTAATTAATATTACTCAGTAGTTAATTGAGTGAATACAATTTAACTACGTCACCTTAAAATAAAGTGTAAGCGAATTTCTTTCTTCTGCTGATCACAAAAGAAGATATTTTGAAGAATGTGGGTAACCATACAGTTGATGGGCCCCATTGACTTCCAAAGTATATATAAAAAAAAACTAAAAAAAAAAAAAATATGGAAGTATATAAGGACCATACATTGTTTGGTTACAGACATTTAAATATCTTGTTTTATGTTCAGCAGAAGAAATAAATTCATACAGGTTTGGAGGGTGAAGACATGATGAGATTACAGAATGACATTTTTGGGTGACTTATCCCTTTAAGTTAAATTAAGTTAAGTCCGGGAACAAAATCACCTGGGATTTTAACCCAGGTCTTCATGCTCACTGACATTCACACACTTATAAAGAGCTAACATATTTTTTTTAAATTAAATTATATATATATATATATATATATATATATATATATTAGGGTTGTCAAACGATTAATCGCGATTAATCATATATCCAAAATAAAAGTCTGTGTTTACATAATATATGTGGGTGTACTGTGTATAATTATTTTATAAATATAAATACACACACATGCTTTATATTACATATATTTAAGAAATATTTTCATGTATATACTGTATATAGATTTATATATAATTTATATTATATATAAATATCAATATTTTATACATAAATAATATTTTTTCTTAAATATACATGCATGTGTGTGTATTTATATATATCTATATCTATATATATCTGTATATATATATATATATATATATATACAGTATGTGTGCATGATGCTTTGAAAACCAAACAGTAAATGAAAGATTGGCTAATAGATAGATCCCTCATTTGAAAATTATTTATAAAATTATTTATTTTTATATTTATACTGAATAAATTAAAGATTAATTATTTTACCATGGTTACCAAGCATTTGCAATTTTGCATTAATTTCTTTATCTCTGTTTCTCTTGGCAGGTTTTATTTGATAGCTGGCGGTGTCCCACTCATCATATGTGGTATTACTGCAGCTGTAAACATCAATAACTATGGAGACAACATTCCTTAGTGAGTACTGTGTTTATAAACATTAGGGACATTTTTTTGCTCATGTCTAGCTTTAGATGTTTATATCATCAACAACCTACCTGGTGCTAAAATTAATACACTGATTCTTGATATATAGGACAAAACTCATCTATATATAATTTGAAATATATTATAAAATAAAAGTGGAATGCTTACACTAAATGTTTGCTATTTCACTATAGTATTTTGCCATGCATTCTGTCAGTATTGAGTACCAATAATCAAGAATCTTTACAGCAGCACAACTCAAGCATTGTATCCAGTACTGGATCTAGGCTGCACTGCAATGAAAATTATTTCATTTCATTTTAACCATGTGATATTTTTGTTACAGGTTTTATGGTGTTTTTGTCACATCGCAGTCTTACAGATAGTCTGGCGACACTTAATATAATAATAAAATGAAATTGACTGAGGTCATCCTCTTAGTTTTTTATTAGCTTCTGTTCTTTCTCGAACTGTCTGATACTTGTTGCAGATTTATTACTCATGCTGGGCCGCTCCTTTACAGGCTCTTTAAAAAGTGTCTGTTTTTGTACAGAGCTTGCTTTGTGTTTTTGTTATTTGACTGATTACCGCCTTTGCCCTCTCTGACCCCTTTTCTCTGCTCTTGACCTCTCTGCAGCTGCTGGTTGGTATGGCAACCCAGTTTCGGGGCATTCTACATTCCAGCTGGATTGATCATTCTGGTGACCTGGATCTACTTCCTGTGCACTGTTTTCTGCCTGAGGCACCGAAACTTCCAGGAGTCCAAAGATCCTCCATGTTCCGCCTCCGACCCCTCAACCTTGCCAGAGAGTCAACCGGCAATCAGTGGCAGCACCAGTCTTCTCTCAACGGACTCTGTCGGCCCAGTGCATGCTGGGACCATCGTGGAGGACCAGTACTCATTGAAGGTCCAATGTTTGGCGCTGGTGGCGACACACTTTGTGTTTTTGGGGCTGTGGTGCTGTGGCGCTATGGCCGTTTGGCACGTGGATAGAGAGCGGAAACTCTTCAGCTGCCTGTACGGAGGAACGGCTACTGGATTAGGGATCTTCTTGGTGCTCCATCACTGTTTCAAGCGTTTGGATGTCCAGGCAGCGTGGCTAGGGTGTTGCCCTGGGTACCGTCGCTCCCAACCCATGCCAGCTTATTCCCATCCCTGCACTGCCACTGTAGGCGTCCAGAGTGCCTCAGAAAGGGGCTCCCAAATTTTTGTAGGATGCCACCCACCGACGGATCCCAACAATTACTCTTCTTCTGCCAGGTCGTCATCTACTCAAAGTGGAACGACAAGCATTGCCGCTGGGCCTTGCAAACTCACCAACCTCCTCCAAGTGACGCAAGACAACGTGATCAATGCTACCCGGGCACCGACGGGAACCAATACCAACTCGAGCACAAACACGGAGAACAACAAACCGGCCAACAACCAGCTGCCCACTCTACTGCCTGTCCAGCAACCTCAAAGGAGGAAGGCTTGTAGTAGAACCAAGGGTGGAAATACCCAGTACCATCACAGAGGGGACGCTAGAGGGCACTACCGCCTCAAAGCTCTCAGAGCGGGTGGAGGAGGTAGCATGGGTGCTTTGGGACCCTCTGGGACAGAGCAATCAAACATCCACCTCCTACACAAACATGCTTCCAGCGAGAATGGAAGTCTACGGAATAGCCATTCAGAGAGCCAGAACGGTCTTCTGACCAATGGACGGCACCGAGGGGAGGGACTAGTGACAAGCCCTTCGGAAGGAAGTGACGGAGGTAGTAGCGGAAGTAGAAAACCTTTTCCACTGTTGCCTTCTGTGGCAAGTAGGGCCGCCATGCAGCAGAACGCTCAACGGCGTAGCGCTAGCAAAGACAATCTTAAAACGGCTGCCGCAACTGAGAAAGAGTCGAAGCGGAGCTCGTTCCCACTAAACGTGACATCAAATGTCACTGCAACGCCCTCATTGTCGACGGTTTCAGCGCCGAATGGAACACTAAAGGGATCCGTGCTGGAACTGGACTCTAGCGGAACTGACCAATCACAGGGTTCGGTTGGTATGAAGAGCAGGGTATGGAAGAGCGAGACAACTGTATAATAATGAGCTGCGGTTAGAGTTGAAAGAGTTCTTGAAGGTGTGACCTGATGCTAAGAGCCAAAGCATGGATTTCTTTCTCCACAACCCTGCTAAATAAACTAGCTTAAAATGGTTAGCTGATCTTAGTTGGTCTGTTGGCTGGTTTTAAGGGAATTTTGGACACTTTTTCCTCCCAACTAAATGCCAGCTTAGCCACGCCAGCTAAAGCAACTAACACGAGTAAACCAGCTTAGTAGTGTTGTGGAACTTAAGACCGGATGAGTCTGCCTCCATATTTTCATATGTTCTTGTCTTAGACACCAAAGCTGGTCTCAAGTACTATAACAATTCTGACATATCTGCTGTGTCTTTGGACTCCGGTCCTTGTGACACCGATGGAAATCCAGGCTTCATTCACCCTAAAGAAAAGCATACACTGTTTGAACTGTCTCTGTCTCAATTTGGTCTGGTCTTGTCCAGTCACGAGTACTTCAACACTGCAGGTTAAGCTGGTTCAAATTAGGGCTTTTTTATTAGCAGGGTAGAGAACCATTTGGCTCCTTATTGATAAATCGCCATATTTGTAAGTTTCAAAGGTGTTCTGTGGTCTTGGAACCGTCCAACATGCAAAAAGCTAATGCTAAGCATGCTAATAAGAAGAGGTTATATGAAGAGTTATATATGAAGAAAGAGAAGGGGTGTGTATGCAAAACCTGACTCCTCTTAAAAGAGATTGGTGGAGGAGTTGGTGTGACAAAATATGCAAAATCATTTGGGTGTGCTTTTGTTTGCTTGTAATACCACTTAAAGGACAACTCCGGCGCAAAATGAACCTTTGGTCTAATTACACATTGCTACCTAGTCAACCGTTATCTGAGATTTGTTTTCATGATTGCCGAATGTAAATAGTTTTATCTCTAAAAACAGTTTAGCCTATAGCGCTAGTATAATGCTAGTATTATAGGGCATAGAGTAATGACAAGTAAAAATCGCTTGTTATTACCACTAACACGGCTCAAAATAGCCCCACACTAACACGACAGCATAACAAGGATCCCTACATTCAAACCGAAGCATTGAGAACGTTGTCAGTGTCCATACAGTTTAATAAGAAGATATTTTATACACACAGTCAACTTCGCGAATACAGGAAGAAGCCATCTTTGAAAAATAGTCTCTACCAGTCGATCTACGAACGCAGATCCATGTGCGCTGAACTGTGCAGAATCTCATATGGTCCGTTGTTTTCGGAAGAAACACAAACACGAAGCGTTTTCTTCTCTTCAATATGTACACGTAGCCTACTGTTCGCGCTCACATTATCACCTTATTCACATCTCACCGGTGGACATGGATCGGCGTTCGTAGATCGACTGGTAGAGACTATTTTTCAAAGATGGCTTCTTCCTGTATTCGCAAAGTTGACTGTGTGTATAAAATATCTTCTTATTAAACTGTATGGACACTGACAAAGTTCTCAATGCTTCGGTTTGAATGTAGGGACCCTTGTTATGCTGTCGTTTTAGTGTGGGGCTATTTTGAGCCTTGTTAATGGTAATAACAAGCGATTTTTATTTGTCATTACTCTATGCCCTATATACTAGCATTATACTAGCGCTATAGGCTAAACTGTTTTTAGAGATAAAACTATTTACATTCGGCAATCATGAAAACAAATCTCAGATAACGGTTGACTAGGTAGCAATGTGTAATTAGACCAAAGGTTCATTTTGCGCCGGAGTTTTCCTTTAATCTAACAAACTGTTTGAATGCAATGAATATTTTAATATCGAATAAGCCAAGGGATATGAACCTAAAGTTCAGCTGTTTTGATCTTTGCATATCGATCAGGATGGAGGACTGTGTGCTTGTTCCCTTAGTGTCTTTGTCTGTTGTGTTTTTTTTAAATAAGTTTTTCATGCTATTTCATTTACATGTCTGTAAGAATGTATATTAAGTGTTATGTTTGTATTGTTTGACTATTACAGTGTTAATTCAACTCTCTGGCACTAATAAGCAGCTCTTGGCATCAGTTCGACTCAAATATAGAAAACAAACACTTGCCACAGATGAGCATCCATCCCTAACAATTCCTTCCATGTTAATTGGAGCTGGGAATGTCGTTCTTGTTCTTCTGATGTTGTTCATCAGAACATGAGCTATTGTATTCAGTTTTCAGAGAATGGGAACCATTTGGAAACCATTGCTTCATAGTGCCCTCTATTGGTTCATTCCTGCCATTGATCAAATGCACTGATAATGAATGCTGTTGATGGACAAATTTTATAAAAAAGTAATGGCTTCTTCAGATGCCACTCCAGAGTTACTAGGGGATTTGATAAGGAAGGGCAAGTGTTTGTTCAAACATGTTCTGTTGTAGTACCATGTTTAACATGGGCTTTTTTAGCACTTGGTTCAGGTTATGGAGATAGCATTTGACATATTTTTTTCATAAATAATAACATATTTATATTATACATATCAGTATTAATTTTTTGATGTAATTGTTGTTGTCATTATGCAATTTTGCGGTATCAGTATTTTGCAGAGGATTGGTGGCCTAATCGGTTTCATAAACTCTGTTTTTAGTCTAAAAGCACATCACGTCGTCTCACGTTCATCCCACATTTAGCAACAAGAATCACTCATATTCCGGAAATTATTAGTACTCTTTCTAAAGCATAAGCAAAGTTTTGTTTTCAGATAGCAAGGAGTTTGCAATAAAAATAATTATTTAAATAGGTATTTTGTTTTTCGGCAGTGTTCAAATGACTTTTTCTCATGAAAGCGAATAATGGACACTCCCAACCAAAAGCCAAAGGCGAATTCAGACCTTTGCGCTGACTGTTTTTTCCCCAAAACCCACAAGCTACCAGAATCTGACTGTAGTGCCACTATTTTTAGATTTCCCTCACATGATGACAGAGTCACACGCAAAACATAATAGTACCTGTCTTTAGCTTACACTTTAAAATTGTATTCAGGGATGTTTGTATGCCAAAGAAGCTCACAGTTTAATCTTTAAAGAGAATCTTATTTGAGATTGTGTAGCCTCCCATTTGTCTTTTACCCTTCAAGCCAGAAATCTCCCTTAAAACTGATAAATATTAAAATTCCACATATTTCTAAAGAACAAGTCCTCCCTTTTCCCAAAATCACAAGCATTTAATGTCATGATGACCCTTTTGAGATTAATGATTGATTATATAAAGTGATCACCATTGTGTCATTATTACGGATTTTATGTGCTATGATTTCAGAAGTCATTTGAAACTACAACAAAAAACTTGTCAAATAATAAGTGAAATTTGTGGCCATGTGTATGTAATATGTGTTTTCACTTAAAAAAAAAAAAAAAAGGAAATTTGGCTTGTTTGTGCATAATGGTTTCATGTGACATTGTGATATTTGCATGAAAATTTTCTTTGCCTCTGGGTAGGCCTAGCTTCTGAGGGTCAGTATAAATTCAGTGTTATCCTAATTATTATTGTTATTATTAAAATCTCCTTTTCAATGTCCGAGAATACAATGGACGATTGTTTTGACTATCAACTCGAAGTAGAAATGGGAGATTTTATAAATAACATGAGTATTTATATTTTTGTCACTCACTTCAATATGAAAATAATAAATTTTT
This sequence comes from Pimephales promelas, assembly GCF_016745375.1. The sequence goes on along the minus strand of NW_024121099.1, from coordinate 59,210,175 downwards.
TTGTATCGATTTCAATAATATATTTCCTATAGATGTTAAGATGTGCCTTATCAATGACCTGATGCAAAATAAAGGTTTGGGGAAACAAATGCCATAAGATGAAAATTATTTTATTTGTTTTTTAATTTTTTATTTTGATGTTTCTGTATCATATGTGATCTAAGTGAGAAAAGTCCTAAATTATCTGTCGTTTTCATTTGTCAATTACGTAACTTCAGTTTCTATGTAATATGTAAATCAGCATCCCCACAAGAAATAGAGCCAACCAAAAGTGAGCCTTTTTTATTGACACAAACCTTATCCTATCAGAGTGTGATACATTAGAGATTGGGCGGGACAAACACTGAGACCCTCAGTGAGAAGAAAGAAGAAGAAAGAACATAGAAAGAACATCTATAACAATAACAGTGAGTAGGCTACTGACTAGACTGGCCTCTGCAGATAGTTTAAAGCTGTCTGGAACAAAGTCTGCTAATCTTAAAGATGACTAATTGGCTTTAAAATGATTACTCACTGTTGTTTTCTATTTGTGTCCTTCTTGAAAATTTATAGTTCACCCAAAAATGAAAAATTATGAATCATTACTCACCCTCAAGTTGTTCCAAACCTGTATGAGTTTGTTTCTTCTGTTGAACACTGAAGATAATGTTGGTAATCTAACAGTTGATGGTAGCCATTGACTTCCATAGTAGGAAAAGAATGGCCTACAATGGAAGTCAATGGGTGCCGCCAAGTTACTAACATTTTTTTTTTTTAATATCTTATTTTGTGTTCAACAGAAGAAAGAAACACATGCAGGTTTGAAACAACAAAAATGTGAGTAAAAAAGGACATTTATTTATTTATTTTGAGTGAACTATACCTTTAAGCTTTTATCTGAGTAATAGTGAATCATCTAGACAGATAAAGTCTGAGGAAGTAAATTGAGGAAACGCGAATAAGGACATTCTTCAACAGCTTCTAAAATCTATTTTAAGGTAAACTGAACTCAGACGTGAGGGGATTTGTGACTGTACAAGTGCAAGAACATTTAATGAGGTTATCAGCTTGGTAGTGTCTGATTGGTTGTCTGTTGCTAAACAACTCAGTGATACTGGACACAAACCCGCATCATTTACTGTAGCCTACACCTTTGGCGTCGCACTTCGAGGTTAAAATTGTCGTTCAAAAAGTCATGACCAAAGATTAAAAGTGGTGCAACGTTGTTAAAAGTGACTGGGATTAAAAAAATAACAATGTTTTCACAGGGTTAAGTGTTCAATCAAAAGCTCTACATTAATAGCCTAGTTTAATAATGTGAAGAATGATCTGATACCTGCATCACCTGAACGCTGGGTACACAGTGACGCCATTCGCAAGGGGCGGGACTTATATAAGATCTCCCAAACAGTTACACGCAGGAGCCAAAGCGACGCCGGATACAAGACAGGCACCAAGCGGCATCGAACGAACAAAGCGCAACTTTTCGTCCCGGTTAAACCTGGACTTTAACTGAGAATGTCTTTGGGTGACCAGCAGTGGTATCCCACCAGCGTGCAGGTAACAGTGCTCAAAGCGCGAAACCTGCGGATCAAGGGCAAAAATGGAACGAACGACGCATATGCCATCATGCAGGTGGGCAAGGACAAGTTTTCCACGTCCGTAGAGGAGAAATGCGTATCGCCCGAATGGAAGGAAGAGGCGACGTTCGATCTGCCGCTCTTCCATCAGGGGAACGCGGAGCGATGCACGCTTTACATCATCGCGATGCACCGAGCCCTGGTGGGACTGGACAAGTTTTTGGGACAGGCTGTCATCAACTTAGTGGACCTCCACGCCAACAGAGCACGCAAAAAGACCGAGTGAGTGTCATTCTGTCCTACTGGGGAATAACATTGTCTCTTTGCGTTATAAAAAACATCCCACTATATGACTCAAAGATGTTAAAAGTTAAAGCGATAAGCTTTCAAACAGTTCATCAAAGTATGTTTTGGTCTCCTCTTTTGTATGGGCTGGATTCAGTAACGTTACCCCACCCTTCTAAAACAAATGTTCAAGTAAAAGTACAATTCGTCTCTTGGGTGTTTGTGTTTTCATGAACATTATAGGCGTACAGTAAGATTTAATCACGTACTGTATTAGGTGTGATGACTACTGGATCGATTCAGCTACGTCACACATCACTGATTTTTGTGTAGGCTATTAGTCAAAACTGTACTAACAAGAATTATTTTTAATCAACCTGTTCCTCATTTTCAAAGTTCTGTTTAGGTATACATTCACAAAATGTTTCTCCCCTCTCCACGCACTCAATACGAGTTAACATAATAGGCAAAAAGTCTGTCAAATAGGCTATGTGTGGGTTGTAAATAATGACACATCTACCATTCACTTCAAAGAATGAATTCTGAAGAATTAACAAATGTATTGAATTGTTAACACAGCAACACAGGGCCATAACCACCATAGATTTTGATGGAAATGATTGGAAAGGCCTAATTGTTGCCCCCATATTTACATTGTTTGATGCTGCACTTCATTACGCACCCACTCTGTTCGTAGGATGACAAAAAGTTTTAAGTTTTTATGCTGGTTTGCCTAAGCAGTATAATAGTGCTTGTCAATGTCAAAGTTTGAGACGGCCAATCAAATCAAACAAGGTTTGTAGTTTTTAAATGTGTTTAGGGATAGACCTGCCACCAAGATTTTGTTATAAGGTTGCTAAGGTGTTCTGAATGTTGCTGTATGGTTGCTAGGGTGTTGCTAGGTGTTTTTTTTAAAGAGCTCACCAGCAAATTCTTTTATGATCTCCTCCTCCTACATTTTGTCCATTATGTGAACATTGTAACTATTATCACAAAAAAACTCCAGAACATCTCAAAAAGCCACATGATTTGAGTTGTCATTCATTGAGTGAAAATCAGGGACAACTTACTGTGTGTGTATGTGCATGTGTGCGTGTGTATAATATTGGCCCTAACCCTGAATATGAGTAAAAGTCATGCTTGCCTCAATGCTTGGAAGTGATTATCAATTCTTGACAATAAATAGAACTAGTTCAACAGAAGATCTATAAATAACCAAGGCACCACAGAAACAGAACAGATGCCAGTGTAGGAAACGGAACACAAACTTTGTTCTTTTTTTCTTTCTTTTTGTTTGGTTTTAATGTAGTCATTGTTTAATCTTAATTTCTCTCCAGCTTTTCATTTTCACCTTTGGAAATGAGGGCTGCTCATATTCAAAAACAGAAGGCGTGAGGCCCTTTATTTGCATATTAGGTTGGCTTGCTGATTTGTCCAGTCGACTTCCTATTCTGGCCTTTGAGAGGGAGAACGGGAAGTGACCTGTCTTTTAGTCCTGTGGCCTCCAGCGCTTGAGGTCCTGTGCCGTTTGTTCTTGTGTGCCATCGGATTGTCGTACCCGTTTGATTCATTGCTCCATCAGAGTCTGCTTGTTCTGTTTGAACCAGTGGATCACACGCATGATCTTGACCGTGACCCCGTTTGTTGTTTGGTTTTGCTTGTTTAGTATTTGTACCTTTCGAGCACAGAAAAAGTGCAATAAAAATAAATATTATTATTATTGTTGTCGTTACTAGTAACTTGGCCCATTGAATCCATCATTGTCATTTAATCTCAAAATGTCAGTGTTTATAAGGGTGAGCTCAGCTTCATTGTAAAATTACTTGGTTCACATTTAATTTTTTTAGTCAAGATGATTCCTTCTAATTAGGCTAAGATAAAAATATGTGTCCCATAAGCCCTTTTTAAGTCTTTGTAATGTTACTTATAACAATTATTAATATCAGGAGCAACTGGTGGCAACTTCATTAGTGGATCTGTTAATTTTCTTGGGTGAGTTTTTTTTCTCCTCAGATATGCTTTTGAAAAGTCAGTTTGTTATTTTAAGCAAGCAAGTAAATGTGACTAATAGAGTAAAATGGTCCCATCACAATCTTACACAACCAACTGTATTACACATAATGCCGTTTTTACATTCCTCTCCACCCTTCCCAGCCCAGTACAACAAAACTTTACTAGTCATTAACTGACAGGCATGAGTGACACCCTAGGTTGGGATAGGTGTATATTAACATACATTGGTGTTTACTTTCCACCACCTTTAAGTGTGCGTGTGAACACGGTGTTCTTTTCCTTTGTTAGATCTGGTTCTTGCAGTTTAGTCAGTTCAATACTAATCCAACCTACACTAGAGGTACAACATTTATATAAAAACTGTGCTTATATGGCCTTATGTGAAGAAAATTAGGGTTTAAAAGGTCTGCTTGCAATCCATTAGAGTGACTAAATTATACTACAAATATATTATGATTGCATGAAAAATCCAATGTTCAATATATATATATGTGTGTGTGTGTGTGTGTTTATATATATATATATATGTGTATGTATATAAAATAATAATACAATTATTATTATTTATTTTTTTCACTGAAAGTACACTTTAAAAAATGCTGGGTTGTTTCAACCCTACATTTGGGTTTGTCCATAGTTGACCCAAATTTGAGTTGAAACAACCCAGTATTACAAAAAAGTTTGTTATTTTTCACTGAGGGCTGCTCTTCATTCAAATACAGAGGACCTTTTATTTGCCTATTTGTTTGACTTCCTAGTCTGGTTTAAACCAGAGAGTGAAAGGGACATGTAAGATCTGTCTATTTGCCTTGGGTTTGCCCCAGTTCACATGGTTGCCATTTAAAGCAGGTGTGTACTGTACCTGACTCTGTATGTAATGGTGAAGTATGTTAATAGTTGTGACGTCAATGTTTGGGTGTATCCATAGGCTTCCGAAGTAAAATAGGAATGCAAAGCTCCTTATGACATAATGAGATATAACCACTTAAAATGTGTGGTGATTTCAAGCAGGTGTGTTTTGAAGGAGGTCTTGGCATATCATTGAATGACTTTATTGTGTATCCCATAATAATCTCAAATCTGATAAGGCTTGTGCATATCATACGTTATGTAATCCAAGATAGGCTTTGTTCATTCTCTTCATGTTGTCTGTCTGTGATCCAAAATAGATTAATTTATTGAATATGAGTGATCCTTCCTCACAGCATCATCATCAAATCCAGAGCCATTGAGGTTTCTAGTCTAATTTATTTTGTAATCAAAATGGCCTCCATATTAATTTCTTATCAGATACTATAGGCCATCTTGAGAAAGCTGTAAATGTTGGCACTGGCACTTTGTTTGTGCACTGCGACCACTTTTTGCTCCTAAAACACTAGCGATCTCTCTTTCTTTCTCGTTCTTTCTCCCTCTCGTTACGAACACAGAAGGGATTGAATTTTGCCTTCTCTTTTTCTTCGAGTCTGCTGGTGTTGTGTTACTGTCCTACTTCAGGGTAATGTTGATATGGCAGCTTTGACATTGTGGTGCGGGACAGCTGATCATTGTCTCTTCTAAGAATATCCAATATGAGACACAAATGCTATATAATTGCAGGATTAATGCTATAGTAATAAGACAGTTCTTATCTAAATTTAATATGGCATTTTCCCCCTTTCAAGGGATTTTTTCTATTTTAAAGTCATATTTTATCACCTCTACATCTTTTGATTCTCCATCGTATGTTAGTCTTCAGTCCGGGTTTATTTAGACTAAGGTGTGGTTAATTCCTAACCCCAGTGGATCATTTTTCAAATGATTTTGCTATAGCTTTATCTAGGCCAACTATTCCCATGTCATATGACCTCTCAAGCTCTTTATGAAATCATTTGTTATCCCATAAATAAAAGAGCAGATGAAACTTGCTGCACCCATTTGTTTTGCAGTCTCACATGGCTGTGCCCTTGGTTTAAAGTTTCTCTGTAAACATGGTATTATGTACCTGAAACAAATAAAAGGGAATCGGTGTGAACTCATGGTTCCTGTTAACCCTCATGTGCCCCATTCACAGCCAGGATAAGCGAGTTTAATTCAAATTTAAACTAAATTATTAATTTAAATCAGTATTTTATGTTTATCATTTATATTTGCTTTCTTTTTTAGAGGAATAGTTTTCAGTGAGGATTAAATACTCTGCATAGCTCAGTGTTTTTAACAGCAGTGTTATTTTATTAAGATGAAGTCCTCTGAGAGCATTTAATAGTTTTATTTTTGACATTTTCCTCTTGTATGGTTACATTTTAATTACTGAATGTGCCATACTGGACTGCCGTTTTGCTAAACTGTGTGGGGATTTTTGGGCTGGCGACCTGGCGTCTCATTCCCCATTGACTACCATAGTATGTATTTTTCATACTATGGTAGTCAATGGGGAATGAGATCTGTTTGATTAAAACATTCTTCCAAATATCTTCCTTTGTGTTCAGCAGAACAAATAAACACAAAGAGGTTTGGAACAACCTGAGGGTGAGTAAATACTAGGGCTGTACGATATTGGTAAAAAATGGCATTGCGATATTTTATATTTCCGCGATATTACATCACAGATGACTTGAATAGCTCTATTTGGAAAGAATGAATCATTCTAGAATGACTGGGGTGGTTTTGTCATGGAGTAAATCAGCATAGAAACTAATATTAATTGAATGTTGTTAACAGGATGCAGCACATTAGTGGTGGTTGAGGAGAGTCCCCTTCCCCCTATATAAAGCACTTTGAGTGCAGAGAAAAGTGTTATATAAATGTAATGAATTACTATTATTAATGTAATTTACTAGACTTTAATAAATGGAACCTTATTGTAAAGTGTTTCCGATTTATGTATCTTGAGTTCAGTGTTGAATAGATCAGTTGTTTTAACCATTCATTAAAGTGAATCGGTTCAAATGAGTCATTAGTTCGCGAATCAGACGTGTCATTAACGGACCACGCGACGCCACACGTTGTGTGATTATCCAGGCAGGTTAGAACATCGCACAAGATTTGTGTCAACACAGAAAACATTTCATCACTCGATAGCATTTTTTTTTTTAATCAAAGTGTGGTTTATGTAATGTCATCTGAATGTGTGGAACGGCAATTCACAACCAGTGGTAGTTTAGAAAAAAGAAAAAACATGTCTTCCGACCTTTTACCGTCAAAGATATTCAGTCAACTCAAATCATTGATTTGTGCGAGGGCGGGAGAGAGATCAAGACAGTTTGAAGACGGTGAGACTGCATGCGCGACCGGGACTTTCACTCTCTCATTTAAACGAGCGCAGAAGTCACTCATCGTCATCTGCATCACACATCTACAGTACATCATTCACCGGTCAAGCTTTGGCGGGACAAAAATGCGCTTTAGTAAGACTGACAGAAAACAGCGCGCAAGTTCCAGTCTTCTTGCATTTGATGTTTAAACTGACAGGACTTGCAAATTGCTAAACTCTCACGCTATGATGGTTAAACTTTGCATTTAATCTGCGAATCACAAGCCTTATGGGCCAGGGAGCTGCTGGCACGTAGCCTACTGATCATGAATAGCAGATTATTTACGATCCCTATAAGTGACATCGCACATCCTTGCGATGTGACTATCGTGGATTCGCACATCGCGATATCGATGTTAAAGTGATACATCGTGCAGCCTTAGTAAATACAGAATTTTCATTTTTGGGTGAACTAACCCTTTAAGGAATCGATTTTAATCGATCTTCATTTTAAAGGTGACATTGGATGTCCCTTTTTACAAGATGTAAAATAAGTTTGATGTCCCCAAAGTGTGTATGTGAAGGTTTAGCTCAAAGTACCCCACAGATCATTTTTTAGCATGTCAAAATTGCCACTTTTTGGGGGTGAGCAAAAACGGGCATTTGTATGTGTCCCTTTAAATGCAAATGAGCTGCCACATTTCAAGAAGAGGGTGGAGCTTCAAGAGCTCATTTCACCAACAAAATCGGATAATCTCATGCTCTGAAAATGTCAGAAACTGTCAGTAGCGGTGTTCAGTTTGAAGCGGCATCGAACTAATGCCTATACAGAGAATATTATGCTGTATGGAGACAGACCAGCTATAGAGGGAATGCGCGTGACGTCACCGTCGGCCGGCGTGCCTGCAGGTCCTCACAGTGAGTGGCAAAAAGACTGAGCAGCTGTATACGTGTTCAGCGTGAATACCGCGAAAAACAAACACAACACACAAATAAAGTGGGAAAAAGCTTTGCGATTGACTGTAGGCCTACAACTAGATTTGACAAAACATCGGAGGTATATTTTTACAGACTGCTATGGAAAGAGGAGCAAATGGATCGCTGCAATTCACAGAAACAACTGGACTCCAGTCAGCGAAAGGTGGATCTACAATTATCATTTTGTATCAGTATGCTGAATTTAGCTGTAAAACCATACCCGTATAGTTTGTATTGTTATATACATTAACAGCTCATCAATTAAATATTTATCATTGCATATTCTGCATTATTGGATGTTTTTTTTTTAATAAACACTGACCAAAAAACGTATAAAGTTTTAGAGCTGGACGATATGATATATATATAGGATATAACACTGATATAAGTGATCACCCGGATTTAGACCTACCTATATTATATTTATATAAAGCGTTCACAGGCAAATTTGCTTTATGTTTAGGTCTTGCTTTTATTTCCCCGGTGTCGAAATCAGGCAATAAATGTCAGGCAACACGATTCCTGGCTGCATGTCAATATCCATGGATCACTGGATCTTTAGTAAGTTGTAAGGAACACTATATTGAGTCCAACATTTAGTTTAAATTGATAAAATTGTTCGATTTAGTCGCATTTCCGCAGTTTTCCCCTATTGAATCCAGTCACGCAGCAGATCTTTTGCCACTCGGTCAGGCTGAGGGGGGTTGTCACGCGGGAGAGTCACGTGTCAATGCATTCCCTCTATAGTCTAGTTTTATTACGGTTATAACTTGCGTTGTCTTCTTGATTTTATCCACTCTTAGTACAAGCCTGTTGTAGTGTACCTTGTCTAAATGATGGCCAAAACTTTACTAATGAATTTACGAAGTTTTTGTACTTCAAGTTCACACAAATTACATTAAAGTCTTATCCATAATCTCTCTCGCTCTCTCTCATTGTCATCAACATACACTGCGAATTACACAAACACATTTGTTACAATTAACAGTTAACAAATTTATGCAAACCTTATGCCTTTTTGGGGGATGCTTAATATAAATTGGAAACTTTATATTTGTAAAACAACTCCTGTGAACTAATAAAGTCTCTGCTCTCACTTTCTATAGCACTTTCTATATTCTCTTCTTCTAAATCAGTGTTTCCCAACCCTGTTCCTGACAGCACACCAACACTACTACAACAACACTTCTTTGTCTCCCTACTCAAACACACCTGAATCAACTCATCAGCTCATAATCAGATGGGTTAATGAGCTGATGAGTTGAATCGGGTGTGTTTGATTAGGGAGACAAAGAATACGCACAGTGTTGCTGTGCCGCTAGGAACAGGGTTGGGAAACACTGTTCTAAATAACAATAATTGTCATGCAATTATTAATGTGAATGAATGGTAGCTACTCTACATCACATCATCACTATTGTATACCCCAATACATGTGACATGATTCGAAGTTGAATGCTAATTCAAAAGACGTGCTGTAAAATAATGCATTGTGATTTTGTCTTGTCATTGTCTTTTTCGGCTCCACGTCAGAGAAGCTTCTCTTCCTTGCCGTCTTCCGTGTGTCCATGGTGTAAAATGAGGGCGTGGGGGAGATTTAGGGGCGTGTTATTCTAATGACGATCGTTTTCAGCCGCGGGATTCATCAAGGGCAGGCATTGCATACACCTAGATTTCAAAGGTACGCACAGCTTCATAAATCAGGCGGTGAGAGGAGTGTAAGCATAATCTTACGCCAACATATACGCCCGTTTCTACGCAAGAATGATAAATGAGGGCTACTGTAATTATAGAATCAATTGTTAATGTGCATGTGAATTGTGAACGCCAGCGTTTTATCACAGGTTCGCGTTAAAGTCTGTTTAGAGACATACATTTTACCTTACAGTTACTGTAAATCCGGCCTCTAGTTCATAAACGCCAGAGGAGAACTGACCCCCGACTGAGCCTGGGTTCTCCCAAGGTTTTTTTTTTTTTTTTTTTCCTCCATTGGGTCACCTGATGGAGTTTTAGGACACCATTAGGTCACTTGATGAATTTTTTCGGTTCCTTGCCACTGTTGCCTTTGGCTTGCTCAGTTGGGGATATTCAAATGAATTAACCAATCAATGATACCCTCTGTTTGGCTCTACCAAATGTGGATGTTTTTCCACTAAGAAACGAACATTGTTAATATGTTTTGATTAAGACTGTGAAGCTGCTTTGATTCAGTCTATATTGTTAAAAGTGCTATATAAATATACTTGACTTGACTTTCATTACTGTGGTGATCAGTATCACTCCAGAGACTATAAACTGGATGGATCCCAAACAATTGGTACTAATCCATTCTTGATTAACCTCTTTTGAGGAAAACCTATGTTTCGTATTGACCCTTCACAAAGCAGTCTGGTGTACAGTAAAATGATTTGCGCAGACATAATTTAGGCATATGGGGGTGCAGTCCCTTTGAAAGTCTACAACTTATCCTTCAGTGGCTCTGATGTTGGGAGTACATGAAGACGGTCATGTTCACTCTTACATCCAACACCGCAGTTGCTTACAAATCATTCTTTTTGCTGGAACCTCAACTTTAGTAATCTTGCTGACAGCCATCTTTTAGTCCCTCAAAAAGTGTGTGACTAGTAGATGAAGGCTCGTCCTTAACGTGCATGAACTGATTACTTAATACTTAATTCACCTTCATAATGTGAATCTGGATGAAATCGTTCAGTAAATCTACTTCCTGGATTTTTGAATAAATGTGACTAATGTTTATCTCTGCAAATGATAGAGGCTTTAAAAAACACAGTATAGTTCACTGTGCCCTTCTCGGAACGAGTTAATGATTGCAGATGAATGTAGATTAGGAGCCGCAAATGTTTGTTTGAGTTACTTTTTCCCTGTATAAAGAGATAAGTGTGTGTGTTAGATTAGTTGCGAGGGATGTGTTGGATGTTCACATGAAGTCCATTCGTCAAATTTTTCGAATGTTGTCTCAGAAAACAAAGATCTTTCAGGCATGACCATTTGTATTGATTCCTGAGAGCTGCAAGAGAATGATTTATCGAAGATATGCTTATGAAAGAGACCATAAAAATGGGTTTTAATGCAAAGTGATCTGTTAAAAAAGCCCTAGATATCTGTATTCGATGGTATTCTGTGCTGCGGTTGTCAAGCATCTGTGGTTCACCTCCCTTTAGGTCCAAACAAACTTTTCGAGAAGAAGATAATGTAAATAGGCCTGGGTTATCTTGAAAGAACTTTCCTTATCAAATTCTAAACAGTGACCTTCTGAAGAACATTCCTTGAGCTTCGATTGCTGATAGGCATGATTTCCCTTTAGTCTTCCCCACCCCCGAAACTCCAGATTTGAGTTTCCTGCTGTGGTCTGAGTGTATACGGTCCACTAACAGACTAATAGTCTCTGTTTCCTGGTCTTGGGCTTCTATACTTTTTCCCATTGGATGGGATTTCAAGCATAAATTAGCATTTTTAACTACAGTATTATTCTTTGAAAAAAAAACATAAAGGTGAAGTGTTTCTGCACAACAAAACACTGAAAAATTTACATTCATTCGGGGCTTAATGAAAAGGAAATATATTATGTTATATAAAGGGTTTGAATTTATAATGCATGGCTTTTCATTATTATTATTGGACACCTTTGAAGTGAGAATGCTTTGGCTTTTTTGGTCAATAGAAAATAGGCTTCAAAATAATGAGTTCATGAGCCGGTTGCATAAACTGATAAGACTATTTTTTACTAGTTAATCACATTTTTTTTCTTCAGGACTGTTCATAGTTACGTCAAAATATAAATGTGTCTAATTTGATATCAAAACATAAGGCTGATTAACTAACTGCAAGTTGATCATACTAGTACTAAAGGCACAGTCTTAATGTAATAGCTGGCCACAATACATTGACTTTTGTGAGAAAAAAATAAAACAGCATATCACTTTATGATTTGACAGCCTGTCTGCTAATCTTCAGTGCATTTACCATTTAAACATTCATTTTAGTGTTTATATTTGGAAATTACAACAAAATGAATACTGTTTTCTGAATCATATTTAATACGAATGAATGGTTGCGTTTTATTTTAAGGTGCCAGTGTTACAGTGTAATTAATGCATTACTAAGTAATGAATAATTTATTTACTTGTCCCTTGAAAAAGTAAAGTAAGGGATTACTCTTAATTTTTGGCTAATTTAATGAGACTTCTGATGTAATTGCATTAATTAGTCTAGACTATAGAACAATTCTATCTAACACAATCTGGATTTAACATCAAGCATAATTTATACAATTTTATATTTGAAAGAAATAAAACTGCAGTGTCATGTATTGTTTAACTGATTGTGGTTGATATGGGATTTGGAAAGTAAATAGTACTATTAGTTGCTTGACATTAAGTTGCTTATTAGTTGCTTGACATTAATTACTAGTGTAACTTACCAAACACTGGTAATTAATTATAGCCTAGATTAAAGTAGTGAGTAATAATAATGAACTATGTAGGGTTAGAGTTGAGTGAAAAGGTTTTCAAACCCAAATTCTATAAATATATATTATTTCAGTAATACGTTTTCCTTTTTAAAAGTACTGAATTCGCTTTTATGTGTTATTCTAAAAGGAATTTTTTTCCTCCTTAAAATTGTTGTACCATTCTGTCCAAAACTCTTGTCCTGTGGGGGTCCAAACCTAAATGCTTGGAATTCTGCAGCGGCTGCTTCCTCTGAGCACATGCCATGTTTAATGTGATTCATCTGTGGGAGCCGCTGTTTGGTGTCCGTGACTGTAGACTGTCCGTGATCCCAGTGTTCAGGAGTCTATTATGACAACAGCGTGGGTGGATAATGGCTTGATCATGATTACAGATACTGAACTCCAGAACTCTCCTATCTGCTGCTCTGCTGAACAAATTGCAGAGCAGAAATGAGTGGACAAGCGTAGGCTAAACAAAGACATTTTTTTCCCCCCTTTATTTCATCAGTAGGAGGGCTTCTCTGACCTGGATCATTTACTGGCACAGGGTTCAACTCCCATGTCAAAATCTGGCCTCTCTATTTGTATGTAATTTAGTTTTGATCCCACCACCATTTAAATCAATGAATTTAGCTTGGATAATAAAACAAAAGGGTGTCATACATACCACAGATCTTAACCACTTAATCATGTGTGCTCATAGGGTTATGCTAAAGTCATGTTCGACTCTCTATTTAGTTTTGAATGGTCAGGTGCTGCATTCGTTTTGTATAATGAATGCTAATGATCACTCTGTGGCCTTATTCTTACATAATGCAAATTATAATAATGGACAACCAGCTGGAGATTACAGGGTTTTTCTACAGTTCTTTCCCCACACAAACAAATATCTCTTTTTTTTTAAATCTTATATAAAAATAATATATGCAACATTTTCGTTACATAAGAAAATTTGCAACAGTGCATATGAAATGTTTCCAAAATTACACTTAAATCATAAATTACTTGCATAACAAATGCAGTATTATTTTAGCATTATTTACTAGTATTTGGTAGTATTTAGTAATTGTATGTGCCTTTTTATTACTATTTAACATTTTTAAAACTTTATTTAAATTTTAGTCATTTTAGTGCTTCAACTTCAACTTTTATTTTAGTTATTACCTTTTTAAAGTGTTCTTTTTCTAATATTCATAATTTATTTTAGCTTTATTTTAATGAGCACAAAATATTTCTAATAGTTTTATTTACTTTATTGTGATTAATAAGGCTTTGTCATTTTTTAAAAAATATTTCAGCTTATTTAAAGCCTTATAAGGTACCTATTATGCCCTCAAAGTCTTGATTTTGTTTTTGGAGTCTACCAGGATAGGGTTACATATTTGAATGTATAAAAAACACATAATTTTTTACATTATTGCAACACCTTTTTTCCCCAGTCCGTCAGTATTACTCAGTAAGGCTCTGTTTTAGGGGTGTAACGGTTCACAAAATTCACGTTGCAGTTCGATACGATACACTTGTGTCACAGTTTGGTACGTTTCCGATAAAGCGAAAAGAAAGAAATGTCCTTGATTTAATTTTCTTTATTATATTTTTATTAAAACTAACATCATAAAGTATGATATTTTTTTACTTTGAGCAATGATGCAGCTATACTTGACTTTTCTTATGCCGAGTTCAGACTGCATGATTTTAGCCACGATTTTGGCTCGCCGACAGGTTTTGAGAAATCGCCGACAAATGCCCGAAATCACAGGCAAATCGGCGCTCGTTCACGCGAGTGACAATCACGCAGTGTGAATGAACAAAGACGCGAACTGAGAGAATCACCGACGAGTCGCCGACGCCCGTGAGATATTTGGCATGCTAAATATCTGGACCTGTCGGCGATTCAAAATCCTGCTGTGTGAAAAGTGTTTTGACTGAAAACTACATCGGCGATCACCGGCAGCCAGTGAGAGAGCAAGATACAGAGCAGCAGGGAGTTCGGGGAGGAGTTATAGATCACATATCAACATGATATGGCATTGTTTCAACAAAAAAAGCTTCTTCTGGGTCTATTTGGACACAATAAATGGAAGAAAAATTAGTAGAAATTTGGCAGGAGCACTCGTGTCTGTTTCACCAGCTGTACCACAACCGGGTCGAAAAAAAAAGTCTCACGTGAGAAGTCCGGTCTTGCACGTGTGGTGTCGCGCGTTGTTTCCTTTTCATATCTCACGCGTGTTTGTTGTGAAATGTAGTTTGCGTGCAGCGTGCTAGACAGAGTCTGTCGGCGATTTTTCTAAAGTCATGCAGTGTGAAACCTTCTGTCGCCGATCCATCGTCCAGTGTGAACACAGCAGCGACTGAATGCTGGCCAAGATAGTCATGCAGTGTGAAAAGAGCAGCGACCTGACTACTTTGAAAATCGTGCAGTCTGAAAGAGCCATTAGGAGCATATAAAACAAAACAGCATATGTAATATTGTAGTAGGGCAGCAATTGTATTCATAATGTCAAAATAAAACAGACGTAATGTTACTAGAAAGCATTATAGCCTACTATTCCTGCCAAACTGGTTACACTAGTGTTATACAGTAAATCCATGGTGAATGTTGCTGATCTGTGGACTGGATAGTTCATTCATGGCACAATGTTTGTTCCTGGTTTCCACATCAGCGCTGTTTGAGTCGTTAATAACAGAGAAATGTGAATGTTTCTTACTAGATCTCGCAGCAATGTTATTACTTCAGTGGCGAATTCAATTTTTTTTCTTCCGCTATAGTAACAGTGCTGCTTGATTAAGATCTACTCGCGGCCTCGCGCTGCATTGGTCCAAACTGATAAACAGTCCGTCAACCACACAATCACGAGTAGCTCAGTTTAGTTCCGCTTGCATTACATTTGCCATTTGATGTTGTGATCACGCCAGCATCTCTTACATTATGAGCGCACTTGCCACGCGCGTTGCAGCTACATATGAAATAACAAAATTTTGGTCCGCACAAAAAATGGTCCAACGCACCGTTCGGTTCAGAAATGCATACCGAAAATCGAAACAAAAGCCTCGTACCGAACGGTTCAATACGAATACGTGTATCGTTACACCCCTACTCTGTTTAGTTCCTTTCTCTGTGAAGCCCCTCCTTCTGAAAACTAAAAAAGTGCTCTGATTGGTTTGCTGTACCGCGAGTTTCAACACACTAATGTAACTTATGTATGCCTTAGGCGGAAATTATTTAAATGAGGAATATCGTGATGTGTACATTACCGGAAGAAAACTCCTCAAATAGAAACATTATTACACTTAAAGGACAACTCCGGCGTTAAATGAACCTTTAGTCTAATTACACATTGTTACCTAGTCAACCGTTATCAGAGATTTGTTTTCATGTTGCCGAATGTAAATAGTTTTATCTCTAAAAACAGTTTAGCCTATAACGCTAGTACAATGCTAGTATATAGGGCATAGAGTAATGACAAATAAAAATCGCTTGTTATTACCACTAACACGGCTCAAAATAGCCCACAGTAACACGACAGCATAACAAGGGTCCCTACATTCAAACCGAAGCATTGAGAACTTTGTCAGTGTCCATACAATTTAATAAGAAGATATTTTATACACACAGTAAACTTCGGGAATACAGGAAGAAGCCATCTTGGAAAAATAGTCTCTACCAGTCGATCTACGAACGCCGATCCAAGTGCGCTGGTGAGATGTGAATAAGGTGATAAGGTGAGCGCGAACAGTAGGCTACGTGTATATATTGAAGAGAAGAAAACGGTTTGTGTTTGTGGAAACAACGGACCCTATGAGATTCTGCACAGTTCAGCGCACTTGGATCGGCGCTCGTAGATCGACTGGTAGAGACTTTTTTTCAAAGATGGCTTCTTCCTGTATTCGCGAAGTTGACTGTGTGTATAAAATATCTTCTTATTAAACTGTATGGACACTGACAACGTTCTCAATGCTTCGGTTTGAATGTAGGGATCCTTGTTATGCTGTCGTGTTACTGTGGGGCTATTTTGAGCCTTGTTAGTGGTAATAACAAGCGATTTTTATTTGTCATTACTCTATGCCCCATATACTAGCATTGTACTAGCGTTATAGGCTAAACTGTTTTTAGAGATAAAACTATTTACATTCGGCAATCATGAAAACAAATCTCAGAAAACGGTTGACTAGATAGCAATGTGTAATTAGACCAAAGGTTCATTTTGCGCCGGAGTTGTCCTTTAAGAAAGTTGAAAATGTCAAAAAGCGTGATAGGATCCCTTTAACAAAGAAAAAAAAGAGCACAACTGTCATGCAATCTAACGAAAACCTTGTTTGATTCTCTTTGCAGTTGGTACAAGCTGGTGGATAAGAATGGGAAACAAGAGAAGGACCGAGGGGAAGTTCAATTGGACATTCAGTTCATGAGGAACAACCTGTCGGCCAGCATGTTTGACCTCTCCATGACAGACAAACCTCGCTCTGGCATCTCCAAGCTCAAGGATAAAATTCGTGGTAAGAAGAAAGACGGCCTGTCAGATTCTGTCTCTGCGATCGTGCCCTCCTCAGTGGGAACCGACAGTGAAGGAGAAGGAGAGGGTGCTTCAGACACTCTTAAGAAGAAATCGAAACTGAAATCCTTTTTTGGACCAAAGACAAATCTCCAAAGGAATGTGTCCCAGTCCATGTCAACCTTGGGCACCCTGCCTGAGAAGAACAGTTCACTCAGCAGCAGCAGATCGTCCGGCCTTAATGTGGACTCTCCTGATGGTAAGGTCAAAGGTTATGCATCTAGTCCAAATATATGAATATAAGTTTCTGACATTATCCAAATACATTTTGGACCTCATGGACATTTCTGTTTTAATACACATTCTGTTCTATTGTCTCTTGCAGTGAAAAAGAGGTTTAAAATTCTGGGACACAAGCGCACTGACAGTTCAGATAGCAAAGCGTCTCTCGGCCCCTTTTCTCTTCTGAGCCGCTCTAAACAAAACATCCCGGAGCAGAATAACCTGTGTATCAATGGCAACCATGTTTATGCTGAGGAACAAGAACCGAAAGCTGCTTTTGGCTCCACACTCAGTCTGAACAGCTCAGGAAAGGGTTCAGTAGAGGATGTTCGCAAACACCATCAAAGAAATGCTTCCGACATGTCCATCGACTCAATTAAAGGCCTGAGCATCCCCTCATACAAGTCTGAAGTGCTAGACAAGACTCCTCTTGCCTCACAGAGCCCTCTAGAGGACAGGAGCCTCAGTCAAGTAGAGGCGGTGGAGAAGGGTAGCAAACCCGGCGGAAGAAGCCTTCAAGAGATGCTGGACCGACAGGAAGAAAAGGAGTCGAGGAAGCAGCAAGAACTAGAGAGAAAACAAGAGGAAGAGAGGAAAACTAGACTTGAAGAGCAGGAGAAGAAGCGCAAGGAAGAGGAAGAGCTGCAGAAGAAGGCCAGGGAGGAGGAGACGCGGCGGTCCGAGGAGTCGCGGCAACACGAGGAGTCCAGAGTAAGCGAACGCCTTTCCTCTCTCTTTGGCATCGGAAGGAAGAAGGAGGAGAAGAGAGAGGAAGCAACGAATGAACCCAAACGTCTGGATGCGCCCTCCACCATAAACTCGTTTGAAGACATTCCCCTCACCCCGGATAACCCCGCCTCTTTCCCAGAAGAGAGATCCACGGACCCGCGGAAGGGCGCTAGGACCACCCCAACGCCAACAGCCATTGCTCTCCCAAGTCGCACAGCGAAAGTGTCTGCCGTCAAGCCAAGGTGAGTGCACATATTGATGAACCTCCTCTTGATAAATGGATGGGTGAATATTCACTAATTAGCAATGCATTTAATAGCAATATTGTGATGATTTTAATGCACGATTGATTGACCAGTAAGTTTCCTGTAGTGCTTGTTACACTAGTTTAACCAGAGTCTTGCATGGGTCCTGTTTGGTGACCGCCCCAAAACCTGCTTTACGTACCAGAACACGACACGTTAATCCAAACCATATCTGCATTCAAATAAATCTAAACATTATATCAGGGATGGTTTTATGTGCATCATAATCACAGACAGAGGTGAATTCATCAATGTGAAATACATAAAAGGTGTTGGCCTACATAATAATACTAATAATAATAAATTGATCAATTAACATTATTTGACATTTAAAAATGCTTTTGTTATTTAACCTGCAGTATATCCGCAACTGTTGATTCAGATGTTTTAATAATAATGTTTTAATTAATAAAAAAAAAAAAAAAAGGTGTTAGGGCTGGTAAGTTTAATGTCATTAATGTTTTTGCAAAAATATAATTAGATAAATATTAGACAAATAATAGACAAAATCTGTTAATTTCTTTGTTATGTTGTATTAAAGGGATAGTTCACTTTGAAATTAATTTTTGATATGTTTTAGCTTACCTCAAGGGCATCCAAGATGTAGGTGTCTTTGTTTCCACAGTTTTTTCAATTTTGACATTTTTCGGTCAAACTGTTCTTGTCTGTCAGTCATATAATGCAGGTTTAGGGGGTCCACCAAAGAGCATGCACAGAGAAGTCAAAATTGAACATGATTTAATGATTCGTAAATGGAAGTACACATTGATGGCCTAATACACGAAACGAGCGGTTTGTGTGAGAAAACGAATTTAAAAGTATTTATATCGTTTTTACCTCTTGTTAACAGCCTTTCCCAACTGATCTGAATCAGATGTCTAACTGAACCGAACTGAATTATGTCCAACGTTTCTCCGGAAGTGATCTCTCGCGTGTCTACGTCACGCATTGTTTACACAGAGATTTCGGAAGTTTTACCTTTCACTAAACCTATTTAGATATATCGAAATCATCTTCCATTGCGATTTCCCGTATATCTAAATATGTTTAGATCTTCACAGTGAAAGGTAAAACTTACGTAATCCCGTAAGTGATCACTTCCGGCGGAACGTTGGACAAGGTTCAGTTAGACGTCTGATTCAGATCAGTTGGACATGGCTGTTAACAAGAGGTAAAAACAATATAAATACTGTTCGTTTTCTCACACAAACCGCTCGTTTCGTGTCTTAGGCCATCAATGTGTACTTGCATTTACGAGTCATTAAATCATGTTTAATTTTGACTTCTCTGTGCTTGCTCTTTGACGTGGACCCCCATACCTGCATAATATGACTGACAGACAAGAACGGTTTGACCAAAAAAATGTCAAAATTGAAAATACTGTGGAAACAAAGACACCTACATCTTGGATGTCCTTGAGGTAAGCTAAAACATATCAAAAATTAATTTCAAAGTGACCTATCCCTTTAATAATGCTTCAACAACGCCTTAATTATATTTAACTACATTTTTACTGCTTTAGTTCTTACATTATACACCACTATTCAAAATTCGTGGGTTATTGAGTTTTTTTCTTTTATTTAGCAAGAATCAATTTCATTTGATTAAAAGTGACAGAAAATAAATTTATTATGTAACAAAATTTATTTTTTAAAAAATGCTGTTCTTTTGAACTTTCTATTCCTCAAAGAAGATATACATTTTATTTCCACGAAAAAAAATATTGAACGACTGTTACCAATATTAATAAGATTATGAAATCTTTCTTTAGCACCAAATCAGCATATTAGAATGATTTCTATAGGATCATGTGACTCTGACGACTGGCGTAATGATGCTGAAAATTCTGCTTTGCCATCACGGAAATAATTACATTTTAAGAGATTAAAATACAAAACCGTTGTTTTAAATGATAATATTTCACAATATTACTGTTTTTACTGTATTTTTGATCAAATAAAACATTGTCACACACACACACACACACATATATGTGTATATATATATATATATATATATATATATAATAGCCAGCTCTAAATCAACCCCAGGGAACTATCTGAGCATTGTTCTACCCTTGAGCTCCATATTAGTTGCTTTTCTTTTAAATGGCATGTTTTTGAAGCATTCTTATAAGATCTACAATGAAACTAAAAATGTAGAGGTCTGTATTATATTCAGCCGAACTCATGCTGAGGCTGCATGCTGAATGATGCGTCAGCCTGCCTTGTAATGCAGTTAGTATCTTGTCACCTGAGAGCTGAGGGAAACCCAGGCTGAAACTCGACTCCTCTCACCTCTGTCTACTCTACTGCTCTTAAAGAAGAACTCCTTCATTTAGATTTGTGAAAATTGCTTTAATAGGTGATTTAATAACAGAAGATCTGAAGTTGCGTATAATAACAGTTCAAGAGAGAAAGTGCACATGTAGTTTTAGTGAAACAGCTCAAATTGCTATGGATTGAGGTTACTGAAAGCTTTTCTTGTTCAAAGACCTCCATTAGCTTTTAGGATTTTTGTTTTCGTCTCTCAGCACAGCTGTATCCCATTTTGGAAGTGTGTGTGTTTATGGGAGTGGGTTTTCTGTGAGGATGGGATGAAATCATTGTTTCTCAACTAGATGGGGGATGGGGTTGTTCAGGTATGCTTGAGTTTCATACCCTTGGGTGAAAGTGGAATATGTTGTATCACAGTGATTTAGTCAAAAAAAGCTCTTCATTCAATCTTTTGTTGAGTGGTGTGCCTGTGATACTTTGAACGCATACTAAATATAGCCTAATGTATATGTTAATTATAGCATTCAGTGTTTGTTCATTTTTATGACCACGAAGTGCACTCAGATTAGAATAGGCTTTATTATATTAAAGGGTTAGTTCACCCAAAAATGAAAATTAAGTCATTAATTACTCACCCCCATGCTGTACCAAATCTATAAGACCTTCGTTCATCTTCGGAACACAAATGAAGATATTTTTGATTAAATTTGAGAGCTGTATCACTACCACATTGGCTGCCTAAGGGACTGGCTCTTGACGGCCCAGAAAGTCAATGAAGAAAATGTTTAAATATCCCATGTGACTACCGCGGCTCAACTATAAGTTTATCAAGCGACAAGAATACTTTTTGTGTGAAAAAACAAACAAAAATAACGACTTTATTCGACTATTCCTTTTCTTCCTTGTTGGCCTAAAATGAGACTTCCTTAGATTTCCACGACGAATTGCGATCTCCTTCAACTACTTCAGTTCAGTTCTCGCGCATGCGTCGTGGAAATCTAAGGAAGTCTCGTTTCAGGCCAACAATGAAGAAAAGGAATAGTCGAATAAAGTCGTTATTTTTGTTTGTTTTTTCGCACAAAAAGTATTCAGTCCCTGCCAGTCCCTTAGGCAGCCAATGTGGTAGTGATACAGCTCTCAATTTTAATCAAATATATCTTCATCTGTGTTCCGAAGATGAACGAAGGTCTTACGGGGTTGGTACAGCATGGGGGTGAGTAATTAATGACTTAATTTTCATTTTTGGTTGAACTAACCCTTTAAACAATATTTTTACCCTATGTAACTAACTTAACCTGTTTTGCCGAAGGCATTTGATTGGTTAGTAGAGGAAGGAATGTGTACTGGATCGTCATATGGTAATCTTCTGGAATGGAGTGAAACAAGTTGTGAAAGGTGATGATCTTGTACTCTTACAGACTGTGTGACTAAGAGACATTGTCTTAGAGAAAATTTGTTTTTCTACTGGGAGTTCTGGGGATTTTAGGAACTTCTTTTTTGTGCTGATTAACTACTATGGTGAGTAACTAATTTTCCAAAAGCTGAGAATAGAAAGAGACAGGAATATGGTTTGTTGTCTTTGTTTCTGTGGGCCTTTTAGATTTGGAAGTGCAGGGTACATTTTCCTCGTGTCTGGTTTTGTTTAAAAACTAGAATTGAAGTAAAAGATAAATATTTACATTAATAATAGTAAATGCATTTCTATGTAGTAAAATGTGTGCATGTATATATATACAAGTAATTTAATAGTAAGAAGACATTGTTTTTATTGTTTTGAATGTTCATATAAAGTGTAGATTGTCAGGTATTGAGTTGTGATAATACATTTTAGGCCGGAGGGTCCTGTCCTGTACATATTAAATGGATTGAACTTAGTCTTTTCAGTTGCAGTAGTAATGCCCAGCAGAAACATATTGGATTGTAAGCACTGGTATAGCTGTAAGTTGACCATTTTATGTTTTTACTCTTTGGCAGATTGGCTCTGAGTGTACTGCCTGAAACCGATAATAGCCATTCCCAATCCCCTTCAGAATCTGTAGACACCCCGAGCACCGTCCACGCTTCTCCACTTTCCCCATCCCTCGCTACCGATTCATTTGAGTCTTTAGGCATGTTTTCTGATCTACATTCATCTTTGGCACCTCCTAAACCTCAGAGGACTTTCACTGAGTCAAGTGAGTCCATGGAAAACCTCTCCGCTCCCAAATCTGACAAGAAGCGAAAGGCTCCTCTACCCCCTGGTAATCATGGGGGCTCGTCCAAGACTGAAAGCCATCCTGATAATGGGGGGCAAGTGCATACCCAGAAAGCCAAAGATAGACCGGCTCTTCCTCTTCCAGACTATGAAACCCTCTTTCCCAAGAAGAGGCATGGGGTGATGAGTCAGACACGTTGGGACCATATTATTGCAGAGGTAAACCAGAGGAACTGGGATTTCTCAGAAGAGATTAATGTAGATGGACCAGAGAAGCCAGAGAAGACCAATAAGTATGCGGTCTTAAAGGACAGAACCTCAGCAAACCTTAACCAGCACCAAAGGAATAATGATGTACCTCCCCCTACTCCTGCTAGGCACAAAGAAGCACTCATTCCACCCAAAGTTCCTGCAACACCAGAACCATCAGTTGAGCCTAATGTCCAACATGGTCCTATCAGAGAGCCTTTATATGGTATCGTCAATAAGCCTAAAAACTCCAATCACGTTGAAAATAAGTCACTTCCCGTTGTCCACAGTCGACATATACCTCAGGAGATGGAAAGGAAGACTCAGACTCCTGATGCCATTAACCATCAACTCTCCCAGCCAAAAGAGAAGCCTACGCCAGCTGCCAGAGCCATTCAAAATGTTAATTCAAAGACTGATGATGTGGCTAAAGAGGTGCCTTCAGTCAAACCCAGACAACAGTCATTAGTTAAGGACCCAGTCAGACCAGTCCAACCAGACAAGCAAGTAACAGCTCAACCCATAATGTTAGAAAACAAAGTTGAGAATCCACACAAGGGCCAGAAGGAAAACATTTCTACAGATGTTTTTATTGAAACTGCTGAAATTCCAGAAGAACAACCTGTGGGGAATCTGACTAGTGAACCTGAGGGGAAGGGAATGATTGCTTATGACCCATTTCCAAGTGATACCTTAACATCTAAAGATCCCTGGGCTTTACCACAGCAGACCACAAATGTAGACAGCCTGTTCACAAGGGGCGCAAAGAAAATGGGAAATCCTGAAGATCAGGCATCAACCATTGATAAAAAAGATAACAAATTTGCAAACAAAAGAACAAGTGATCTATTCACAAATCTTTCTGAAAACGGCACAGCACCAAAATTAGAACGGGAAAAAACATCACCCAGCTTCACTGAACAAGCCAGAGCGTCATTTCATAGAAATTTTTCACTTAGAAAGAAACATTCATCTCGCCCGATCACACCTACTGGGAAAGCTAATACAGAGAATAGTAGTCTGGCTAGATCCGTTTCTCAGTCTTCTCAAGATGCTGAAGACGTCGAGCTGACTGTAACTAGTTTTGCTCCAGCAAGCAGAACAGAACCTAACCTAGTAACATCTGAATCTCCTATTGGGAGCAGGACTACACTCCGTGCTTGCGTCTCTCCATCTGAGGCTCGTCCAGTTAGTAGTGGAAGCGCTGTTTCTAATTCAAGAAGGTGAGAAGTTCTCCCGACCCCTACTAACAACTCACTCTAACAGTCGCCCCCATTGTGCTAAACCCATCACAGCAGCTTTTATTTTACACCAATCAATCTCTGCCCTTCAGCATTTGTTCAATTGGTGGCTTAGTGGTTGGTCACTGCTTCCTGGGATCTTGAGGGTTGGGATTTTGGGCTTGGGGTTTTGCTATTGATTGTTGCTCTTTGTGGTTTATAATGTCATTGTCTTTTAAGAGCTTGTGTAAATAGAACTGAGGCAGTGTCAAATAATACAGGGTTTTTTTTTTCATTCTGTTTTGTTATTAAAGGCCATATCTTGACGTGTATGTTTTATGAAACTGGATGCGTATAAAAGGCTGTAGATGTGAGATTTACATTACATACACATTGAAGCTTACATAAAAAAGTGATGCATACAAGACTTATGAGATCACATGTTAATACTGAAATTGAATTGTGAGCATGAGTGTTGGGGCACAATTTTTGTTCTGGAGATGGTGATGTTTTGCATGATCCTTAATTGCTCTACCACAAAGGTGCTTACACTTTATCAATCTTTTGATTTTGTTGGGAAATATACATTGGGTTAGTTTGGAATGGTTTACTAAAACATGCCAAGAACTGCTTTTTGCTAACGAGACAGTATTTACTTTACCACAGTTAGAACATAGCATGCAACAAACATTTAAAAATGTCATATGCATCATCGTAACTTGACGCATGTATTCTATTACATTGCATGTTTACGTTAGCAAGAGGCGTCTAGTTATCATCTGAAAAAGATTATGTAGTGTACTATGTAGTGTGCTTTGGTTGTAAATGCACATTTTCGCAAATCTTAGGGTATCTGTGTGTGCATACAGGAAATTTGCAACCCTAAAGTACAAAATTATTAGTATGAGAAGAGCGATAAGGTACGCCCTTCCAAACATATCCACGGCTCCTTAAAGGGATACTCCACCGGGTTTTCATATTAAACTATGTTATTCCCTTAATTAAGACGAGCTGATGCATACCTCTCTCGTCTCAGTGCGTGCACTCTATCGCTCTGTATTGCCGCAAAACTATGTTAGCACTTAGCTTAGCCCAGTGCATTAAATATGGGCCAAAAAGAGAAGCGACAAAACACTTCCTCGTTTTCCCTATTTAAACACAGTTACTCGATTAGTGTAACTCGACCTAGGCTGGTGACACAAAATAAAACGTTGTGTTTTTCTAAGCGTTTAAAATTGATGACTATATTGTATGGCGGAATACCATAAAAAAGTGCTTTAGAGCGCTTCAACTTGGCGCAATAATACCTTCACTCGTGAAAAGTCCTCTTACCGGCTCCCGCTTTGTCGCATGTCACGTTGGCTGCATTGACGGAAATAAGAGGGAGGGGGAGAGCGAGGAAGCGGGAGCCGGTAAGAGGACTTTTCACGAGTGAAGGTATTATTGCGCCAAGTTGAAGCGCTCTAAAGCACTTTTTTATGGTATTCCGCCATACAATATAGTCATCAATTTTAAACGCTTAGAAAAACACAACGTTTTATTTTGTGTCACCAGCCTAGGTCGAGTTATACTAATCGAGTAACTGTGTTTAAATAGGGAAAACGAGGAAGTGTTTTGTCGCTTCTCTTTTTGGCCCATATTTAATGCACTGGGCTAAGCTACGTGCTAACATAGTTTTGCGGCAATACAGAGCGATAGAGTGCACGCACTGAGACGAGAGAGGTATGCATCAGCTCGTCTTAATTAAGGGAATAACATAGTTTAATATGAAAACCCGGTGGAGTATCCCTTTAATCGAATACTAAAATGAAGTGGGTACATCTTCAAGGGCCCTTGTTTACTTTATTTACATTTTTCTAAGGGTTGGTTTTATTCTATACATCCTCCTCTCGGATGAATGAAAATGCTTTAGTTATTTGCTATTGTTTCCAGTAAAGTTTTCATGTTGATTTTGATGATGTCTGTATCTCTCCTTTCTTAGGCCTCACCCAGTGAAACCCATGAACGCCACAGAGAGCCAGTCTTCCAGTGTTCTCGCAGTGGGGAAAGACCCAAAGTCTATCACCATCAAGGAAATGGCTGAGAAGTCAAAGGTACAGTCATTTACGTATTTTCTGCCTCTTTGTTGTTAAGCACAGGGGTCGGCAACCTTTTGTCGTGAAGTGCCATTTTTAAGTTTCCTAGTTATTCTTTGTGCCATTTCGGAAGCAATTTTCCAAATTTATATTTTATTCGTCAAGTTATTGTTTTCATGTTTATATTAAACTTTGAATAACTTAATTTCCAATGCGACCCTACTGAACCGCACTGCGTATACAGAGTTTGCACATCAACATCATTGTGATGTGTGTGTGTGTGTGTGTGGACTATTTAAAAGGACTCTGTGTACGTATCTCCTATCACTGTGAAAGAAAAAAAAAAGTTAATGCTATAAATATCAAAGCTAAGTACAACAAATGCAGCAGAACAAACTGTAAGCTGTCAGTCAAACAGACTTAACTTGTGTGATGCATCCGCCGTCTTGATCTGTGTTGTGCTTTTAGTGACTCGTTTGATAGTATTTTTAGCTCCTAACTTAATACAACAATGTGTCTTTCTGTGAGGAATAATTACCTCAAAATGTAGATTGCAGGTGTGAGGAACTTTAACTGAAATCCATACAACTGTTACTGTGATTTTGACAAGTCTGACATGTTCCTGGATCAATATAATATGTTGATCCTGGTAAACCTTTCCTTTCTGAAACTTTAGAACTAACCCTATCCTAAATGGTTCTCAACAGTACCAAATTAGGGTTCTTCGGCTAGCAGAACCCTTTTTGGTGCTAACCAGAAAGAACCATGCCTTATATAGAACCTCAATGGCATTATAAATAACCTTATAAACAATATTTATTTTCATTAATATTAGTATCTTCATATATATTTATATATATTAATATTATAAATTACTTATTAATATTGTTGTTTTTTTACACCTCTCTCTTCCTGGTTTTATATCTTGTTGCCTCTAGTTAGGTTACGCTGACATACGCTGACTGTATGTTTAGGCATAAAGTCATAATAAAAAAAAAAAAAAAAAATGAATCATAAATTTGAATCATAAATTCCATATCTGTTACTTACTTAGTGGAGAAGAGAATATGAGTAAGGTTGTCCTTAACTAAACAGAGCTGCCCACACTTTATTTTCTTTATTCATTTTCACACTACATTTTCTCTTAAACTAAAAGTTTCTGGTTCTTCAGGATGATATGGTACTGAATTGAACTGTTACTACATGTAAAGAACCTTGAACCATCTTTTTTTAGAGTATAAAACCTAAACGTACACATAACATATCCCTAATATCAGAGGTAAATGATTAAAGCACCTAACCCTGGCTGTAAGCCTTAACTTGACAGAAACTGTAAACTTGTCCCTCATATCTGATTAGTTTATTGGAATGTTGTTCCAGGATCAACAAAGATGTTGATCCAGGAACATGCTGTACTTGATGAAATCACGTGCACCTACAGTACACCTCTCTCGCGTTTGCTCACATGCCAATGTAGGCACATGTGCCACAGGTTGTTGACCCTTGATTTAGCACATTGAAGAATAAGTTGTTTTAACACAAATTAACAGATGGGAATAAACAAAAAATGTGTAATGAAAAACATATGCAAGCAAAATTTGTTTAAGTCTGCTTTCATTTTAAATTTGCTTCTAGTTTTTGTTTAGAATCAAATTTAAAATGAAAGCAGACTTAAACAAATTTTGCTTGCATATGTTTTTTGTTACACATTTTTTTATTCCCATTTTTACATTTTATTTTTCATTTTACATTTTTCACATTTTTTTTTTAAACTTTTTTATTCCCATTGGCTGGTTTGGGGAATTTAAGTTTACATGGTCATTTCTTGTATTTTATGTTCACTCACCTAAAGGTAATTTTTTAAAACTTTTAATGTATTACTAATACTGAAATTTGAACTTAATTTAGAGTCTATTTAATATACAGTATACCATAATTTTGTGACCCTACTTTTACTTGTATCATTTAAAACCATTGATTTTAGTTATTTTTATTTTTTTTTTCATTTAATTTTCATTTATTTAATGTGTTTCATGATAAAATATTACCGAATTTTGATATCGGCCAATAACTTTGAATAAATTTGAATATCAGTCAGTCCATCCATAGTTTTTAGGATAATGAAAAACATCAATCACATGTATCCAAATTTTGATTGGTACTGTCTAACTCTCTTTTTTTCCCCCCTGTGTTCCTTCATTTCACTGCGCATCCAGATTGGAGAGAGCGGTCCGTTCACCCAGCTCACACAGGAGGAACTGATCACATTGGTGGTAAAGCAACAGGCTGAACTCTCCAGAAAAGATACCAGGATCGTGGAGTTAGAGGAATACATTGATAACCTGCTAGTTCGCGTCATGGAGGAACAACCGGCCATCCTGCTTTCGCTTCATTCCAAGTGTTAGGGTTTGATCAGAACATTTGCCCTGATCATAACACTCAGACACTTTAATATTGTGGGATTTGCCTGGTATGCACAGAAGGATTTTGGATTTCAGGCAGAAAGTAATATCACAACTCATAATCAGTTTATTTGCTTGAATATTTAATGCACCACTTCACATTCTGATTTCACCAACACTATCTTACAAATAACTTCTTTTTACTATGTGGATGTTTTATCGTATATCAGGTCCAACTATTCCAGAATTCTGCAGTTTGTATTGTTTGGTGTTTTTTTTTTTTTTTTTTTTTTTTTTTTCTGATTGGATCAAGGTACGATCTCCCTCCAAAAAGCTTCCCAACAACAAACACGTCCTATTTATTGTGCACCTCATTGTCTTTCTGTGCACCTTTCCGTTTGGGCAAAGAGAGGACTTCTTAATGCATTATATATTAAAGTCTTAAGTTTTTATTTGAATATTTTCCTTCTCTGAAGTGCTTTGTTTCGATCTTGACTACTGCGTTCATTAATTCCTTCCTTCAACGCTTTATTGCTGTTGATGCGGCCTTACGTCTGTTGTGTCTCAAATCAATCAAAGACATTTACACTATACGCACTTTTTACCTGAACAGGGTGTTTCATTTATGAAGGATAGTGTTTTTTTATATTTAGTAGTTATCTGAAATACCCTATAGAATTACCTCTGTAGAAATGCCTTAATAAAGAAATATTTTTCTGTATGTATACTTCTGCTTATGAAAGGCCTTTGTACCAACACTGGATATATATAGTTAATTTTTAGTTCACTGGTCAATATTGACTACATATTTGTTCTTTTTTTATCATAAACTAAAGTTTTTCATCTGAATTGGCTGTTAGATTAATCAATCTGATTGTTTTATGCTACATGTTTGTTTTTATATTATAGTCGACCAGATGTTGACCAGGCATTCTTTACAAAGCTTGAGATCGATCTGTTGAGCACATGTACATACTTGTGACAAACTGCGATTGATAATAATAATGAACAAGCAATAACAGTTTGCAGAATTGTTTCCTGAATTTCAGGTAATCTGATACTTTCCTCAAACCAGGACCTTTGCCTGTTGACATTACAAAAGTGTTGAAAGATTTTCTGTTGTGAAACCAAAGATCTTTGATTTAAACTTACCGTATGGTACCGGTTCCAAGCTCTTCAATACATGTGCTATTTTTATTATTAATATTAATGTTTTTAATCAGTGGGAAAACATTTACTTCTTTTTAATTTACCTTGTCCACTTGTGTAACTGAGGAAATTTAACCATATGTTGTTTATTTATTTGTTTGCAATTAAGGCTGAATTTAATTAATAGTTTTCCTGTGTTGCAGTTATATAAATTCAGTTATAATTCATAATCGAGATCTTCTGCTGGTTCCTTCAAGTGTTGTCAATCACTTTGAATGAGTTCACTAAACTATTCACTCCAAAAAAACATTTTATATCTGAATTCGAATCAGAAACATTATTAATTATTGCAGATGCTATGCATATATTTTGTCGATCTGTGCCTTCTCTATTTTCCATATTGACATCCGTTTGTTCCTTAAAGGGATACTCCACTTTTTTTGGAAATAGGCTCATTTTACCACTCCCCCAGAGTTAAACAGTTTGGTTTTACCGTTTTTGAATCCATTCAGATGATTTTCTGATATTTAGAAGAATATCAGTAACCAGACAGTTTCTGGTCTCATTGACTTCCATAGTAGGACAACAATATACTATGGAAGTCAATGAGACCAGAAACTGTCTGGTTACTGATATTCTTCTAAATATCAGAAAATCGGCTGAATGGTTTCAAAAACGGTAAAACCAAACTGTTTAACTCTGGGGGAGTGGTAAAATGAGCCTATTTCAAAAAAAAAAAAAAAAGTGGAGTATCCCTTTAACTTCAATAAATGCGTAACTGTAATTTTGATTATGCTTCAGTTCATTGAATAAATCTTAGCTGAACTCACATAGCCTGTGTTTTATATTTAATTTATGGATTTTTTTTATTGATCTGATGTTTAACAGTAGTTTGTAAACATTCAAATACGGAAGTTTAGAAAAATATTTGACAGTCTTTGTCCATTTAATGAAACTAACAATATTGGACCATCATTGTTTGGTGAAGAAAGACATTTTTTATCTTTACCTTTTTAAAATCTTTGTGAAAATACCTTATTTTCTGTTCTGGAGAAGAAAAAGTCAGATTGAATGACATTGTGGGCGAGTAAATGATGATTTATTTTTAATTTTAAAAAAATATATATTTATTTATTTATCTTTTGGTGAACCATCCCTGCAGCCAATGTGCAATGACTGTTTTTGTTAATGTTAGTAATGAAAATTTAGCCTATAATGTGCAATAGTCAGAATGTGAAACAATTTTGTCAAACCGTAATTTATTTATTTATTTATTTATTTTAAATAAGGTGAAATTCTGATAGCATTAATGTAAATTAGAGACATTTGTAACAGTGTAACTACTTGCATAACATGCATATAAATATCAGATATTACTATAAGATAAGACAAAAATTCAATTAGTTTTTTGATCAAAGCTCTATAGTTTTTATTGTATAATGCAATTCAATACAATCATGATTAAGAGATGTACAAAAAACAAAAATGTATCATAATGATGTAATCTGTAATGTATGAATAATCAAGTAAACATAAGTTGCTTTAGTACAGTAAGTCTATATAAAAGTAATTAGTGTTTACTTCATAACGTTTTTTAGAAATTAATCACAAAAAGACGTTTACCACGACTTGGGGGACATTCTTACTAAAAGTATAATCTATTAATCAGACGACAGAAGCTTTATGGGGTTAACAGCTATAAGGATTGAATACTCATAAATAACATGATAGTGTAAAACAATAAAGCCTAGAGCAACAGACTGTTGAGTAGAGTTTTGTTCACCAGATGGCAGTAGAATGCAGCACACTGTTTTGTATACGTATACTTGTCAGGCTGCTCTAGAGGATGGCTCGCATTCTTCATTATGTGCATGTCTTAAAATGATTCTTGGCTGCTATTAACTATTATAATTGACGTTTACACGCAAAGAGTGGCGGCCTGGTGCCATTCACCACACAACTATCCAAATATCTGAAACTAATTGCATTGCTTTACTCAATGCTTAAAGGTTATGCTGTGGACAGTATCTACAGTTGGCTAATTGGTAGCTAGAAAGTAGATAATTAGCTGAAAGGCTGATATTGGCTGACTTGTATCAACAAAATTCAGTTAAAGTGGAGTGTAAAATGCATGCATGCATATAGCTTGCATTAAAGAATGTCAGAAAACATGGATTTAGTGATTATTCCCAGTTCCATCAGACACATTTGTGTCATTATGTGCAGATATGTGCTATTTATGTGCATTGCCATTATGTTCTGGGTGTAATACAGTGAGAGTGTGTAATATCAAGGGATAGAAAAACAAAAAACAGAACCCGGCTGAAATATGTAATTAGTTCTTTCTGCACAAAAATAGTTTTATCAGACTTCAGAAAATGGTGATTATCAGCATTGCTGAGGTCAAAATACAGATGATATGGGAATTTTTTTTTTCCATGAAGATGGTTTAACAGGGTTTTAGGTTTAAAAAAGTGGACAAAAATAAAATATCTCAGTAATAGGTCTTTTTAGATTTTTAAATAAAAAAATGTTTGTATAAAAACACATGAATCTTATCTATCTCTTTGGCTTTCTTTTGTGTGTGTGTGTGTGTGTTTGGGGGGTTGTAACAGGGCTTCATTTAAAATTAAAATCATTTAAAATCATTCTTGTAGAACAATTTACACCAAAACATGGAATGTTTAAGAAGCTGAATATTTTACATTTGTCCTTATTTATGATCCATTGCTGTAATTTGCCTTTAATATATATAGAGTTCAGATGCAAAAGCCTCTAAGTGCCATTTGAAATTTTCTTCTAGAATGATCATTTCTATCAAGCTTGTATATTTTAGTTAATTACTTTTACTTAAATGGGGATGAAGATTACCTATGAATTGTCATTTAAGTGAAATTACTGAACTTAAACAAGCTTGATAAAAATTATCATTCTAGAAGAAAATTTCAAATGGCAATTAGAGGCTTTTGCATCTGAACTCTTCATATGCAATAATGTCTACCTAATAACTTCATGTAGTGTAGCTTTCAGTTTTTAAGCACAGTAGGAAACCGGTCTGAGGCTAATAACATATTATGAGGAGGAATATGAGAGCGGCAACAAAAAAAAAAAAAAGAACTGCTTTCTGCCTGTGCTGTTATTTAAAAAAATCAGGAATATTCTGTTTGCAAAATCTATATTGTCCACCGCTATTCACAGGTTTTCAGTCAACAATTGTTTAAAAACATTTCCCCTTCAGTTGAATTCATTCATAGATCTACTGATTTTTTTTTTATCTGTATTTTGCATAAGATGAAAAAGTCTTCTACAGGAGGTCCACAGTGGAACTGCAGGAAGTCCAATGATTATTCTTTGTCAAATGCAGATGCAAATAAGTGTTGAAAAAAGTTAAAGGAGTGAAATGTTTTTAGAACCTCACACATTAAAAGTGAATGTGAAATTATAAACATTACAAGTTCAGCAATATAATAGCTACAAGCAAGAGTGTTGCATCATTTTAGTTGAATAAAAAAATAATAATATTGAGTAACTAAACAAATAAAACAACCAGCATTTGCGCATATGAATAAAATATTTAATTCCTGAATAAAATTGTTTAGTAAATGATTCAATAACTCATAAAGAGAGTCTTTTGTTTTATTGCTGAATAAAACCAATACACTGGCATGGCAATTCGCAACTGTTTTACATGATGGCGAATTGGTGGCTAATTCATTGCATTTACATTTTGACAGCAAGATTTAAGGGTGGTGTTTGCTTTGCTAGGGAGATCGGGTTAAATAAAACAGTGTGTTTGAACGAATCAGTTAAATGAATCATTCAGCCATTCAATTTTTGCTACCTACTGACATAATGATGTGAAAAACAAGTGAAGTGATACAAAATTATGTTTTATTAAGGTTCGGGAGGAGCAGGTGTAATATGCTGAGTAAAATGTGAACAAGACTGTATGTTTTCACCTGAGGTTTAATTCAGTCTTCACTTTAAATAATTATAAAATGTTAATGTTCTGCATTAATTCATATTTTTACTGATTTTGTTTGAGGTTAAAAACATAGTGATGGCATGCTTGGGATGAGTGCATCTGATTGGTCGTGTGTGTGCGCGGGCACTGGGTGGTGGGGAGTTCTCGCGAGACGCTTCATTCTAAGTAAAAACTCTTTTAATGAGGCGTCTCGTCTGACTTTTCACTGATAAACCTGCTCCCTTTCAGGTACATGAACCGTACATTTGCACTCATCTGAATATTAGTGACTAAACCTATTTTTGATAGGTTAGGGATATTGTGTTGTATTGTTGAGTTAAATACGATACGGGGCGAATCCAATGTGAAATGCAAGATTTTTCAGCCGGAGAGCACGCGGTTCGCGCGTAAATCGTTTATGTGTTGTTTATCAGTAGAGTGATTGAATGGATACGGCTGAATTTATGTAACGTGCCCTATTTAGTTAAAGGTTGATATATGATCTGTGTTTTCACGTGTGTTTATGTGAGATTGAGGCTTGTGAATATAGACAGTGTCGCTGTTTTAGGATGCACACTACTAAGTGCACTCATTTATTCACAGTGAACTTGGGATGCGTTGATCTAAAGGATAAATAATAGAGCTCATGCATTGTTGTGTAATAATTAATCATTTATTGCCAAGATTCAATTCTAAGTAAAAACTCTTTTAATGAGGCATCTCGTCTGACTTTTCACTGATAAACCTGCTCCCTTTCAGGAGTGCTACACAGGTGCAGATAATTAACCCGATCAGCACAAGTGGAGATCAATCAGTAATCAACTCAGGACAAGATAAATAACAACAGAACCCACCTTTGTTCCTTGACATTTTATCAGCATCCCACCTTCACCACATCTCCTCACTTTTAACTCCATCTACTCTCACCAACGGGGGAGTACCAGAGAATGTCTAATTGAAGAGAATAGGCACTGGCTGGTCACCTCCGGGTTCTGGACTGGCTGCTGTAACGCGGGGTAATGCGGTAATGCGGGGGCGCTTGCGGTCGAGTGCAGAATGAATGGGAGTCAATGGGGTTTCACCCCCAAAAACCACGTTTCTCAGGATGTAATTTTTTGTCAAGTAATTTGAAAGTTGCATTCAAAAGTGAGGGCTAAGAAAATACACTCAGCTGAAAATTGCATTTTTAGGTTCACTTATCTGTTCTAAAAATCCATTCAAAAATGTGATGACGTCACACAATGGGCTATATGCACGCATAAGTTCCGCATTTGACGTAAGGATGCTCGTCCATTTCCGGTTGTGTAGATTAAAGCGGAGGAAAACCGGAGAAAACGGGATTATGGCAGAGTCTTCAATATTTACTGTCCTCCCGTCTTTGAAACGAAACGTACATACGTTTAGATGTAATTTTATATATAGTTATGTTTATTTAATATAATTTTAAAAAGAAGCATAAACACAACGAGGAGTGTCTGTTTTATCTGTTTTTGTGACTAACGTTTCATTAGTATAACCATGGAGTATAAAATTCAATATAAATTCTCGGTATTGCATTGGACTCTATGATCGGCGGAAGTTATCGAGCATCCTTAATCCTTCACCGGAAATAACGCCGTGCATAGAGCCCATAGCAGAATGCTAGCGTGTTCCGGCCAACAACAGCCTAACCTGTAAGAAATCAAAAGGACATAAGTACTCGTTCATTCGACTTTTGGCCTATAATCTATATTGAACTTGCGGAATCAACAATAAAATCTATTTTGATTTAACGACAAGCAGGTGAAAGACACACATTTAGCCGTTTAGCCCCATAGACTCCCATTCATTCTGCTCTCGCCTGTGATCACCTCCAGTGGAATTCTAATGGAACTGCAACCAATATAATACACAACGGGGCTAATAGGAAGTGCCAAGGCTCTCCGTTAGACGGGCTCTGGGAGTACTCTGGGTTCGGGCAGAAATTTCGAGCTCGGAGCCCTTCACCTGGACCCATTAGTGTTACTCAATTTCTCCATGTTTTCAACCTTGCTGGGAGGTGGCCTGGGGGACCTTAGCATTAGAAACAAAAGATCTGTGCGATTCATTTCCAGCTCTAGATGTAAAGCCGCCACCGCAGTGCGTCTGAGCGCTGAGCAGCATGTTCTTTTGTGTTTGTACAATAGATCTGAGACCTGGGAGCTTAAACTTGGTCTGGAGACCAGCAGCCTGAGAGAGGAAGGGTTGAAAGTGTCTGTTTCTCATTTGCAGGGTGCAGATTGTTTGTCTTTCACATTTTCTGCCATCCTCCCTGTGAATCACTGGTCTTATTATCGAAGGCTTGTGTAGTCTTTGATGTACTGGGATGAAAAGGGGGGGATAATAGGAAAAACTCAAACTGCTTTCCTTTTTTTATTGGTTTGTTTTTTATTGCTACACATCATTTTCCTTTTCGGCTGTTGTGGTGAGGATATTATCATGCCCAGAGTGTTTCAAAGCTTACTGGATACAGTCTCTTTCTTTTCATCGGTTTATCTCTGTACTGTATAGGCTACATGAAATCGTGTCCTTTCGAATTAATGTTTTTGTACTGATGGAACCTTTCAACGCATTCTCATCCTTTAACGTCATATAGAACGCTATATGACAAAACGGCGCTATACTACGCACATGGCACCCGTTATCATTAATATAACACGTGCTGTGAGGGCTAAGTTTAGGTGTGGGGTAGGTTGTGCGTGTCATATTCACGCTAAAGGATTTATAACGTCTTGGGTTCGCGTGTTATATTAACGATAAAGGGTGCCATGTGCGTAGTATAGCGCTGTTTTTGCATATAGCGTTCTATATGACGTTAAAGGATGAGAACGGGCTGAACCTTTAGATCTTTCAATTAAAGTTAGAACTGACATTAACATGATAATGTTTTCTAGATTTTAGAATTGATTGACTGTATAAAATCCCCTGTTAATGTGTTTGCTAGGGGTAATAAGGTGTCTTCAGGGATCTTAGGAAAATGGACCGCATTTATGTAGCGCTTTCACAGACCCAATGGCCACCAAAGCGCTTTACATTCGCCTCACATTCACCCACCGACAGCAGTGTCAGCCATGCAAGGCGCCATCCAGCTCATCGGGAGCAGTTGGGGTTAGGTGCCTTGCTCATGGACACCTCGACACTTGGTCCGGGGATTGAACCACCAACGTTCAGGATTGTAAACAACCTACATGAACCACTGAGCCACTGTCGCCCTGAAATGGTAAATGGTGACTATAAGGTACCCTTGTGAAAAAAGTGGACTTAATTCTATTGAATGTACATACTATACTTGCAGATAATATAATATTACTGAAAAAAGCCACTTAGGTGTACTTGAAGAGAGAGTATACTTTCATGACTTCTTCTTTCCACACTTTTAAAACGTAAACTACGTGAGCTACACTTTTTTCACAAGGGTGTTCTGGGTTGTTGTAAGGGTTTTGTTATGTTGTATGGTGTTGGACAAAATAAAATTGTCTCTATGACCTGTAGATTTGGTTATGGCTCCTACAATGTGTTTCTATGGGATTTTTATCTTGTTAATCATTTACCATCTAACCTCTCATCGACCGACTGCATGCTTTGAGGCATCATTCAAGTCTTTAGCACAAACTGTATGTTTGGAGGTTTGTTCAAATCATTGAATGGAAGTGTGAGCTATAGTAATGTTTGGGAATTAATTTTTTTTTTATCTTGAAAGTATATATTTTCCTATATCCATCAGTGTGAGTGATCACGCTGAGAAGTCTCAGTATAAAACAAACCTCCACTCAAGACATTGTTTATTGATGCTACTGCACACATTGATTTATTCAAAATTGTACAGTTAAAATCACAAGTGAGACTGCCCTGATACATTTAGGCACATTCCTTTCCGAACGTTTAGTTTTGTTCCTTGTTTGCTTCTGGACAGTGTAGATACTGGATTCTTCCAATTATATTACAACATCAATAGTCACATTATTTCCTGCAAAATTAAAATAATTTTTGTTTGCCCAGACCAAGTTTGCTTTGTACAAAGACAACAAATGTATTTTACACACGCACACACACACACACACACACACACACACACACACACACACACACACACACACACACACACACACAATTAATTAGTAAAGAGTTTAAATGCTGAATAGCTCTCTAGTCAATGTGTCCTTTTTAAATATTTTATCTGTGGTTGAAAAAAAAAAAACAGTTTCGATGTAAATATACTTTCAAAAACAACTCCTTTAAACACAAACAGTGACATTATTCCAACCATCTGAAAGCGTTACTTTATAATCTGTACTTCATTCACTTTTTTTAAATGTGGTGTCAGAAGTTTAATGTTTCTGTTGCAGTTTTTTAGGGACCGTTCTCTGTGATGAGACCATCATCCAAAGCCTGTTTCCTTTTGGGTTATCCAATTCCAAATCACAGACAGTATGGTGAAATCTTGTGGCTTAATCCAACAGCTTTCTTACCAGCAGACATGGTTTGTACTTCCAAGAAGGACCATCTGTGTCCATCTAGAACATGATGCACATGAAGGAACTTGGCAGATGGCAGAGGACGATGTGAACACTTTCTCCATTCCAGAAGCTTGCAAACCAGTGATTTGCTAGCCTTGCTGGTCTTTGAA
Organism: Pimephales promelas; assembly: GCF_016745375.1. The sequence continues at coordinate 59,171,657 of NW_024121099.1, read as the reverse complement.
CTAACTCAATCTTCTCATTTTCCGTCAGAGAACCACGCTAGCGGTGGCACAGTTGTTCGCAGGAATCCCGATGCCAATCCGTCTATGACAGGTAAACATCTTCCGCAATTCCGCCCTGAAACGGTCATGCAGCCATGCGTATAGAAATGGGTTACAACAAGATGAACTCATTCCACACAAGTGACACAACAGCTGGATCAATAGGAAGTAGCGCTTGTCAATCAAGTCTATGTCAATATCCCGAAGAACATTGAAGACGCTTATTGGCAGCCAGCAGATCCCAAAAGCAGCGACGACCAAGGCCACCAGGCGAAACGTCTTGCGTTTCCGAGCCTGCTGGGCTTCCGCTTGGCTCTGAGTACGATGACCCGGCACCACACAATTGCGAAGCTTCACCGAAATGCACAAGTAGGAGATGCAAAGTGCGGACAGTGGAAGAACGTAGGTGATGAAGAGCGTGCTGTAAGCGTAGGCTAGTCGCTCCCTCCCCTGACCCATCCAGAACTCCTCGCAGATGGTGAAACCTTCGTCCTTGAACTCCACGTGGTATGTGTGGGCCACAGCTGGAGCAACCAGACCACATGAAAGAAGCCAGATCCCAGAGAGAAGGTACGTGCAGGCCAGAACTGATATGCGCTTCTTCAGTGGATGAACTGTAGCGTAATATCTGGAAGTTAAAATTACATTTTATGGCAATGACTTATGGCAGTGTTCGCACATCTCTATCTCATGCAACAGTTGTATCGATCATCATTTTTTAATTTTGGATTCCACCCCAAAATTTTCTCATCACTTACTCACCCTCATGCTTCCCAGATGTGGATAAACTACAGACCGGCGCTGAACTCATTTTTCAGGCTTTTAGGCTACGTGTAGCCTAGCATAATCATCCCAGCATAAAGGCTTAGGATAAATAATTTGTCATCAAAGCATTTACATTCACTAACCACTGTTAATTTTAAGAGAAAAGCAAGCACAGGCTACTAGGGTTGGGTATCGTTTGAATTTGAACGATTCCGATTCCTTGTTTCGATTCCGGTTCCTAACGATTCTCGATTCCGATTCTTTTAAGAGGCAGGGTCAAAAAAGTTTAGCTACCCTTGCTAACCAACGGCCTTTCTGAAGGAAATAATTCTTTCTGAAGGAAATACTCCATCTGTAAAAATACTCCTTTTGTCACAAATTTTGCATTTTGCCGAGATTTCGTTATTTTTAGAAAAGTGAAGCCACACTTTGGATCGGCGACGTAAGGTACTCATGTTCGACTCGCGTGGTTATGCCAACACTTCCGGTAGATGCTTCTTCGTTGGTGTTGTTCAGCTGTTTCTTCTTCCGCTTGGCGGACTGTGAATATCGAAACTAGGAATCGAAATTTTTACTTTTGAACGACTCCGGGAAAAACGAAAAGTTAGTCTCGGTTCCAATCGATACTCGATTCTCGATACCCAACCCTACAGGCTACTGAATTATGCCTAAACACAGACTGTTTAACTTTTCATAGCAGTTTTTAATGTTTTCATTAAATTGTGTCACCCAAGATCCATCTTGATTACAGTTCATTATGTTCTTCCTTTTTAGCTTGCAATGCTTTTAAACTGGGTCTTATGCATCACTGCCTGTAACAACTAAAATAAACCTGCGTGAACTAGGCCCAATAAATGCAGCTTTATTGTATAAACATAAATAATCGTATTAATCCCAAAACAAAATTCTCGGAAAACGAAATTCTCAGAAACTAAAAATCTCGTAACACCAGAGTTTATGCTAGATTTAGTTTGTTAATCATATTGTTTACCCATCTGAAGCCTTGCAGTTGTTATATATTTATTAAATATGCAGCTTGTTTGCTTTCATTGTGATTATACTGTTGCTGGCTGGATTTACAAAATATTATAAAATTAACCGCATTTTACCAAGGTCTTTAAGCAAAAAAAGCTTGCCTCTTTCTTTGCTTGGATGTTCACTGTAAAGGACTAAATTATTATTTTTATAGGCCTGTCTGCTATCAGAACTGTTTCACAGCAGACCTTTAAGACTGTGTCAAGGTTATCTGATATTGCAATGCCTTTCACAATATTAGGAATACAGACCTAAAAAGATTCGTAGGCTATTCAATTCAGCAGTGGGTGGCACTAAAATTTTATCACCAAAAAATGCCAATGAAGACCTAATCACCCTGAGCAGCGGAATGACAAAACACGCATTATTGTATGGATCTTTTAAAAGTTACATTTTGTATAACTTGCCATTTTGAAAACATGACGATCATGCGCGAGCGCTGAAAAATACATTCAAACAAGACGTGTGTCTACTGCATGTTTACGTCAAACAACTGCCGTAGAAAGTTGCTACTGTGTGAACCGGACCTTTACGTGGACCTTTAAGTCAGTTTAGTATTGAATTAGTAAGGATTATAGCTATTGTATTGTCTTACTAAAAATTAAAATGAATTATACTTTATATCTATTTTTGTATTTTCCACAACTCAACTAAATCAAGCTTAGGCTTAGCTACACTACTCCGCAACACTGTTAAAAACACTGTTTTTGCTGTAATAATCAGACATATTACATGTAATTCTTAGAATCATTCTTAATAATATTCGTGTTTTAGAGGTTTGTGTTGGGCTGGAACTGGAAACTGGATAAAAAAAAAGACGCCTAAAATGAATACTTTATTTGCTTCAAGGTGAGCATCCTGTTCCATGTCTTGCTTAATGGAAAGACATTTCCTTGTCCCCAATCTAGCCTGGCAGAAACGGTCTGCATCTAAAACCAACGATAAATCAAGGGCTTTTAAAGATGGCATCATGTGGGTTTCACTACAGGTAAAAGGACAGAGGATGAACCACCAGACCATGTACAGGAGGTGACAGCGTTTTCTGTGCAAAAAGCCATCACTGTAAGGTAAATGGATTATTAATGCACCTATTTTACTACAATCCACCAATTTTTCATTTTCTGTGGCTAACGTGCAGTACCATCATCCATCACTGACTCCACAAGGACGAGAGTAAGTTCAGACCTGGTTTATCTTAGGTGTCCTTGGTATTTCACATTTGGCAACACTTTGCAAAATGCAACGACACATTACTTTAGTCTTCTAGCACTGTAGGCCTTTATCATTCTTAAAATAGGAGCATACAAACTTCCAACGCATTCTCATCCTTTAGCGTCATATAGAACGCTATATGACAAAACGGCGCTATACTACGCACATGGGACCCGTTATCGTTAATATAACACGCGCTGTGATGGTTAGGTTTAGGTGTGGGGTAGGGTAGGGTAGTCTCATATTACGCTAAAGGACTTATGACGCCTTGGGTTCGCGTGAATATTAACGATAAAGGGTGCCATGTAAGTAGCATAGCGCCATTTGGTCAGATAGTGTTCTATGTGACGCTAAAGGATGAGAACGGGCTGAAACTTCCGCTGCAAGTAACCTTTATCCATGTATGTGCCCATAGCACAGGGTTGTTGTGATTTATGTAAAATTCAGCACAGATACTTCTAAATAAAAGACACAAAGTCAGTTTAAAAATGGGTAAATTGGGTATTGTATCATGAAAGTGTACAATGAAATCATCAAATATTATAGCAAAAGTTGTTTAAATAAAGGAATATTTCCAGCCTATAGACAATTTAAAAAAAAATAACTGGTTTGGTCATCATTGTATATGAGTCATATCCTCCTTGTTGGAGTGCAATGATTGGATAGTATCATACTGTAGACAATAATAGCTGGTAATATATAAAAATTATTCCTCTAGCAGTAACTTAAGCTCGTTAATCATGACTGGCAACAGCTGAAAATCATGTGTCACAGAAAATGTTGCACAATAAAATAAAAGACAAACATAGTAGGGTAGTGTTTAAGTCAACTTAAAATGTTTTAAACGTACAGTATGCGATTTTTGGCCACCAGGGGTCACTTATTTCAAATAATAACAAAAGACGTACTTTGATGACGTCGGGAAAGAGCGTGGGCTCACGGGAGTTGTTGTCGCGGTCAATGACAACCAGCTCAGCTCATGACATGACATCATCGTTTCACAAAATATACGGATATACGGCATCTCTCTGTAGATTTAGCTTGTCGAGAAGCTTTAAATGCAACCCCAATGTTTACCTGTGTCATGCTTCTCCTGTCCCAAACCCTTCTCGGGTCATATTTTTCACCCGTACGTTTGAGCTTTACTGAGCTGTCTGTAGCAGCAGAACGTGCAGGCAAAGCGTAATTGTGGTCCATAACTATAGCCTAATACAGACGAATATAAATATTTATATTACGCTCCTTCAATGAATGACCTATTTTAGAACATTTTTTTCATATAGGGCGCACCGGATTATAAAGCACATAAGATACTGCAGTCAAACGTTTGACTGGGTTTGCGTTATGGATCCACTATGTGCTAAAGGCTAAAGGGAATGTAGTGAGTGTGCGGCGCCGGAGGTGAGGCGTTAAGCATGAGTGCGCTAAAGCGGGCACGTACATTCGCAGCCTGACTCATAAGACTCAATGTGCGCGGCTCGCTAACAGCAACAGTTGGCTGTTTTGAATGAGACGACACGGTTACTGTGAACGGGGAGCGCTTTATGCGCGAGCAGCACTGGGGACAGTGTGTCTGTTAAGAGTGAGCGCTCATGAGCGGGCACGTGATTTACACACATAAAAATACGTACTACTTTTTTTTTCTTCGTCATTTTCTTAGCTTTATTGGCGGTAGTCCAGTGTTCCCCTTTGTGTTTGGCGGTTTCGCCGGGTTCCGCAAGGAAGTTAGAGAAAAGAGAGGAGTCAAAGGTTATATGACGCCATAGACGGGCGACGAAACGGAAATAAAGAAACGTCCCGTGTCTTCGAATTAAACTATAAATTTCTCCGTATTTGAAAGTTGGTGGAAACTGTCGGGATAATGTTAGTACACATCTAATATAAATATATAACATAGATACAGTTATTTTTGCTATTTTTAAAGCAGAAAAAATACATATTGTGGCTTTAAGCATTGGCATTTATTGTTAAGTTCAACTAAATTAGTTAAATTTTCTTCTCAAAACTGGGATCCGTCCATTAACAATAATGCAGGCGGAAATTCCTTTACGCTACAAATCGGAGCAGGATGTGACATCATGCAGACTGAGATAAAGGCCTTCTGTATAGACCTCTTTTGCGCCGACGTCACAGTTACGTCACGCCGCTAGCTGGAGGCAAAACAAAAGTGAAAACTGGAGGAGCTTAAATTACTTTTATTATAATTAAATATCATTTTATTGTGTTGTTTGGTGCAAGTATCAATGAAAAATGAGTATGCTGTATCTGGAATTTTTATTTCTTGAAAATATTCACATGATTAAAATCGTATTCACCGTAATGTCACTCTTTACATTGTCGTGGTCTCGGCGCTGGCACGGCAGAACTGCAGATCGTACACACAAGTCTTATACAGGACCATATAGTTATAGGCATCTAAAGATTTATATGCCCTCAGTATTTCTTTACGATCGGTTTCCCCATAAGGTAGGTGTAGAAGTAAGGCCACTCAACCGAGGTAACGTATGTTAATCCTGTCAGATCGTCCATGCATTGAGTGAGCGTGTAGGCGGCTACAGGTCGGCCAATCTGGTTCTGTCCGTTAAAAATAACTTTTGAAAATAACAATCGCGGCCCTGGACAGTGGGAGACCTTACACATTAAGATAAAATCTGATTTTCTTCAGTCATTGTTAAAAAAACAAGCTAATAAAACTTGCTAACTAGCATTAGTGAAGCGGCCAGAGGGATCGTTCTGCCTCCACCTAAGCTCCGCCCACATAAAAACGTCACCATGTTTACCAACTGAAAAGGGGTCTATACAACTGTTTGTCACATGTGAGATGGAGATCACATTATATCATGCATTCTCATGGCCTTATTTTTGATTTATATTTAAATTTAGGCCTGTTATGATTCCTTAAATAAATGTGACTACTTGATAAAAAAGAAAAACCATTACTATAGCGTAGTGCTATTTGAATTCACAAAGACTGTGATTCAATTAAATAAATATATGCCTGCCTGTGTAGATTATGTGCATCTCAAACTTGACTTACCCCACTCCCAGATCTTGATTTTGACTTTTAATGATTAGTTTATGTAATACAAACATTTGTGCATTAAGTCATCATGGATTTTGTATACTGTAAAAAGACACTTGATGGGACTTATTATCACAGAATAAGGCAGAAACTGCTAGAGTAATGGCTGTTGGAAATTCAGCTTCCATCACAGGAAAATGCATTTTAAAATATTATAAAATAGAAAAGTTAGTTTTTAAATTGTAATATTTCAAAACATTAGTGTACTGCATTTGTATTAAGTAAATGTGGTGAGAAAAATAATGTTTATGTTTTGAACTTTGAACAGTATAGTTTATGCGATTAATCAACCAAATCAGTCAGTTATACAGTATAAACATGCACAGTAAAGCCCCAGAATGCTAGTTGACATTGATGCAATGATGAATTAGTCACACTAGCCATGTTTCCATCGACACGTTTTTATCCGAATTAAGTGATATCGAAGGAAAAATGCCTTATGGAAACAGTAAAATTCGATGAAATTTCATGAAAATCGACTCAAATGAAATACGTTCGGTCTCATCGGATTTTCTCTAGATCGATATACGGCTAATGCGATAAAAGCTGATGGAAACGTTATTTGCCGAATAAATAATGAATTGCGATTAAGTTTTAGGCCCTTTTATGGTTGCAACACGTCAGAAGACGAGTTCATTTCCGGCCAGTCTGTTTGCGCACACATGGCGGATGTCAACAAAGACAGATGTGAGTGGACAAAGCAAGATGCTTCAACCAAAGGGTTTCCGTGAACCACGATCTCCCAGAACTGATGGAGCGCTGTCGTTCCCAAACCACAGTCACCTCCGCTGTCGTCGGGCATACGTGCATCGTCATCATCATAGCAATGTTTATAGCGTCGCTGTTTTCTTAGGTTAGTTTTGCTTGTTTTTACGTGGCTTGGTTGAATTGTAATGTAGAATGTGGTCTGTTATTTCTAGTATAACACACCGTTGCCATGGATGCAGTTCAGAGACGGAACAGACTATTTTCTTTAGCAGAAGCAATACTCGTTTTTAAGTCAATATTTTGTGTCAAATTATTGATTTATTTATTTATTTGGTTGATTTAGATGTAGGCTAATAAGCAGGATAATATATAGCGAGGCGGTTGTTATAGCGAATACAACCAACAACCGCCTTGCATACATTATCCCATTCATATGTCACAATCAGCTGGCACATAAGCATTATTAGCCTTCAACTTGTGAAATATTGATAATTTTTGGTAGATGGCGCGATCCATTTTGTCTAACAAAACTTTGTTCGCAAAAGTTTGCTTGAATGTTGTTCGATTCAGTGCGAAAATAAATGGAAACACCTCAAAATGTCTCAAATCAATTCGATATACCAATATGATCGCAAAACAGCATGTGACGTCATTACGTACAGGTTTTTATTCGCTTTAAAGCCGTTGGATGGAAACACACTTTCACCAGCTTTATCCGCATGAGTTTTTTAACCGAATTTCAGATAATTCGATTGACAAGTGGATGGAAACATGGCTACTGTCAAGAGACAAAACACTTAGATGTACTGCTCACCTGTCCACTCCAATGGCTGTCAATGTGAATACTGACACATACACCGTCACAGGCTGAATGAGGAACACCAGGTAGCACATGAATCTTCCAAAAACCCATCCGCGAGGATTAAAAGCATACGCCAGGGTAAAGGGCACACAAGTGGCGCACATCAGCATGTCAGAAAATGCCAGGTTACCGATGAAGAAGTTGGTCACGTTGTGCATTTTTTTGGTGTGGCAGATGACGTAAAGCAGCAGATAGTTCCCGAAAACTCCCACCAGCACCACAAGAGCATAGCACGGGATGATGAGAGGTTTAAAAGACTGAAGGAGCTCCACACCAACAAACTGCGGATTGCGCTTAGTCGTGTTTGTCGACTGCAGCACGACTTCGTAGATTTGACCCATGCTGGAATTTTCCATTGTGACGTTTTCCAAGCAAGACGAGGGCACGGGAGTGCTGAGGCATTCACCACCACTGCCATCCATCCTGGATTACTGCTTTCAGAGACCTGAAGGGTGGGGATTTTGGAATATTAATGAGGAAAGAGATACATTTTGCTTTCTTCATAAATCAACTCTTGAGCTAATATTCAAACCATTAACAGATGGGCTGAAATGGCCGTGAAGTGAAAGTGAGCCGCTTGATTAGGGCTATGTCCTGTGGGGGCGTGTGGTGTCAAACATATAGGTGCTAGTTTGTCATGAAAGTTTGGTTGGCTCATATAACGAAGTGTTATAAAGTTTTTCAAACTTTAATGAGCACTGAAAGTTCCTGTTCTCAGTGCCAAACCATTTTCTGAATAGAAAGAAATGTACAAGTCACTCCCAAAAGCCCTTCAAAGCCTTGAATTTCTTCGGAAGTCAGTACTCATACAAATTAATCAGCGGGACTCAGCAGGAATATTTTTCAGTCCAAACAGCAGTAAATAGAAATTCCTAAAGGCACTAATGAAAGCCAGCATGATATCTATATTATGATTAAATAGGCAGGCATGTGAGGTGTGTGTTTATCTCAGCCTCCAGCATACCCCAAAAGACAACAAAAACATTAAAACCTAACTGTGGCAAGCAATGCAGCACAAAACAGTTCCTCTAAAACATTACTATCATGATGTTCCTAATTATCCAGACAGAAAATGTCACCAAGAAGCTGTTCTCTTCAAGGTTGTTAGATGCTCGTTTCAAGGATATGCAGGGTATGAAACAATAAATCCAATGTCCTATTAAAATCTTTATTAAAATAGGGATATAACATTAAAAATCATTACTGAAAGCTTCCCATCTTGTTGATGCCTTCATGTACTAGTCTAGTGGCAGTGTTGGGTCATTGTGACTTTTATTGTTATAGTCCTATACTATGCCCTTTTTTTTACTAGAATGGGGGTACTAGAATGATTTCATGCTAGATTGTTCAAAAAACTCATTATTTTCCCCATATTTTACATTCTAACAACACTTCTCTCTCCAGTCTGGATCCAACACGCTGATTTCTTTGAAGTCCCTTCTTCCAAAATATGAAATGTGCTGTGATTGGTTAGCTGGCCCAGTGTTTTGTGATTAGCAGCATGTTTTTGGGAAATGTCCTGCCCCTCCATAACTGCAAGTTCTTCTCTTGTGTAAATATTAAGAATGTTGTCAATTTCACACCATTTCAAGCCGATTTAGACCCTGACAATGTTAATACAGTTTAACCGCTCTAAGTTTGTCAGCCTTAGTGGAACATTGTGGGAAAAAACAGCATCTCTTTGACTTCTATAATGCAGCTCAATGCAGGCCTTTTTTTGTGTATTCTGTGGGCAGGGATTATTTAAATGAGTAACATTATGACTTCATAAAGCCTGGAAAAGAAATGTTATAGTCCAAAACGAGTCGTTCAATGTCGTTCTTGAAAAGGGATCAATTGTAGATTCTGTTAAATAAGATATATCCATTTAGAGTGTACTTTGAGCTTTGTAACCTTGCATATCTTTTTAATGCTCAAACAGCAACATTACAGACTAACTAAAGTTAAAAAAAGTGCAAAATCATAAAATTATTAATTTAAATATCACACCGCATGTGAGTGCCTTTTTCATTTTCAAATCACAATTTCTAACACAAAATAACAAATCCAAACACAAAACAACAAATTATAAAGCCAATGGAAAGAGAAAATACTGAATCAGAAAACACACACACAAAAAATCTTAAAACAAAATAGCAAGTCAGAAAACACAATGGGAAAGGTTGGTCACTCATATCAGCGGTCATATGTGGCGAATGGAATACTGACCACTGATTGGACGAGACATCTGTAAATCAAGACTTGCATAAAGTAGCCTACAGCAGACTATTATGGATTAATTATTATGGAGAATAATCTCTCTCTCTCTCTCTCTCTCTCTCTCTCTCTCTCTCTCTCTCTATATATATATATATATATATATATATATATGTGTGTGTGTGTGTGTGTGTGTCTTCCTACTAGGCTGCAACTTCAACAATTTTCTGTAGTTCAAGTTCAAGTTCAAGACCCTATTAGTTTTGCTGCAGTAGCCAAATAAATTAACATGCATTACACGACAGCATCAACAACAGTTAAAAATACCCGGTCAGACAAAAAATAAAAATAACAACCACAACATTTAACATTCAAATACAAATATTGTCAATGTGCAGACATTACCTATTCTTTACAGAGTTAAGCTGAGAGATCACAGGGGAACAAAGGAGAATTTCAATCTATTTGTTTTGGCTGGTGGCTGGCTGAAGCGAGAACCAGAAGGCAGCAACTTAAATTCTACATACAAGGGATGAGAACTATAGATTCAGCCTTTTTAAGTATATGTCTATTGTATAGTTCAGATAGTTTTATCTGCTGAATCCCGATGATTTTACTGTTAACTTTATGTACGATTTCTAAAGTGTTTTTCCGCTTTAAACTAAGAGAAGCGTACCAGCAAATACATGAAAAAGTAAAAATAGATTCGATAAAAGATTTATAAAACAGTGTCATCAGGGATCTGTCCACTTGGAACTTAGCCAGCTTTCTCAAACAAAAAAGACGTTGCTGACTTTTCTTACTCAGCATTTCTGTGTTCTGTTCAAAGGTCAACTTGTTGTCAATGATAACTCCCAAATACTTGTACGACTCAACAATTTTAACCTCTTTACCATCAATAAAGGTATTTTCAGGAGTCGGCTGATGACGTCTAAAATCAATTAACATTTCCTTCGTCTTTGAAACATTTAAGTCTAAAAAGGCTTCTTTGCACCAATTTAAAAAAATACGGTAATACAGTGCCGTGAGATGTTTCAGTGAGGTCCATTAGTCTTTCTATGACTGTGTCATCTGCGAACTTTATGATAGCCTTATTGGTCAGTTCACTACTGCAGTCATTAGTAGGGATGCACCGATACCACTTTTTTGGAAAACGAGTACGAGTACGAGTACTTGCATTTCAGTACTCGCCGATACCGATGCCGAGTACTTAATAAAAAAAAAAAAAAAAAACATGATTTAAATATTTTTATATACGGGTTTTTAGGTCCTTGATTAAATTACTTGGGTAACACTATTTCGATAGTCCACTTTACTAACTATAAGTAACTTTTCAATTACATGTCAACTAACTGTCATTAGAGTATTAATAGACTAGAGTATTAGTACGATCAGCTTAATATCTGATAACACTTTATTTATTTGGCCCCCCAACAGACATTCAACTGACTATAAGTAACTTGGCGACTACAAGTAAACTTATTCTCCTAATCCAAAGCCATTCACTTTGAAATTGTTCCACACCAGTGATGCACGGGTTGATCCAAAATGAGCGCGTGCCTGCGCCGCGGTTACCCGCAGTTACGGGTCATCCAAAAATATTTTTAATGATATTCGGGTCGCGGTCGGTCAGGTCGTTTGGAAAAAAATGCCAATTAAACCTTTGTATTTATATAGTACTAGATAGAATTTTCTATGAATATAGGCCGAATTTATTTATTGGCTGAATAACTGGCACGAAGATGACACACAAGCTCAGTCTAAACAGTTCTCAGTTCTGTACTGGTGTGATCCGAGAACCGCTGTACCTCTGCGTTCGTTACTATACGCGGATGCGCAGTATCAGCAGTATCAACAACATGTCTCAGTTCAGTGAACTGTTAGAGTTACTGGAGTAAAATATAATTCGGGATATTGGTTTATTTCAACTCGGAGGGACTGTCAGGCATGTCTGAAAGTGAGTAACTGTAGTAACTTGTGGATCAGCACTGACGCAAGACGTGAACTGATGCGAATGATTCAGTTCGATTTAGCGTACTGGTTCGACCGGTTCATTAAAAAGAACCGATTCGTTCACGAACCGGCCATGTCTATGATCACTAGTCTGCAGAGAGATGGAGGCGGCAAGAGAAAAGGTGAAGACTGGGGAGTGGAAGCTCCGCAAATACACAAATAGAAAGAGTAAGTGTGGGAGACATTTACCGAAATAATGAAAGATGATGACCAAAGTGCTGCCTTTGTTATATGTAGGCTACGTCTTCTTGCGATGCTGTGTTGTTATTATGGCCCAATGACGCTACGATGAGCATGTACTACTTTTAAAAAATACGGTCAGGAAGAGGGTCGGGTACAATATTTTCTTACTTTTTTGCGGTCCGAGTAGCGGGCGGGTAGTTGAAAACGTTGGTAGTGTGCGGGTTGTTTATACATTGACCCGCGCATCACTGTTCCACACGGCTGACATGTCTCCCCATCTCCCCGCTCTGAGCTGCAGCCGGAGCCTAGGGGTGGGCACTCGGCGCCTGTGATTAACCCATTTCTCAGAACATGGTATCGGTCCCCGGTATCGGGGGACTTTTAACGAGTACGAGTACTTTAGAAAATGTGGTATCGAGGCCGATACCAGATACCGGTATCGGTATCGGTGCATCCCTAGTCATTAGTGTACATAATGTATAAAAGAGGAGAGAGAACACAGCCTTGTGGAGAGCCGGTTGAAGTCACTGATATTCCAGAAAGATGTCCATTTACTCTCACTCTCTGTGTCCTATTTGTGAGAAAGTCCAAAATCCAGCCCAACAAGTTACAGTCCCACCCGAGATTTTCTATGAGCTTCGGCACCAATAAATGGGGCTGGATGGTGTTGAAGGCAGATGAAAAATCCACAAACAGTAGTCTAACGTGATTTTTGTTACCCTCTACGTGCTTGTTGTATATGTTCAGTTCAGTTCAGTCAACTTTATTAATCCTACAAGGGGCATCCCACTGTTGGGGTCAAGAAGATGTTCAACTCTACCCAGCAGTTCTGCTCTTATCAGATTTTCAAAAGACTTCATAACTAACAAAGTTAGAGCCACAGGTCTGTAGTCATTCAGACCTGCTAATGTTGTCGGGGCCAGGGCTTGTGCGTGACTTACTATGTTTAAAAATATTCACAACATTGCGTTCAGAAAAAAATGGACTAGAATTAATTAAACTGTCCCTTAATGCACCCGTTTCTTTACTGTAATCATGGACATCGAACCTAGAATAAAACTTATTAAACTCCTGTGCCAGAGCAGAATCTGTCGCAAAACCTTCTAAAAATGTCTTTTTCCTTGATTTCTCATTAAGTCCAACAATATTTTTAACACTGTCCCAGGCTGAGCCCAAGTTATTATTTCTTAGTTGTCTTTCTACTTTATCTTTGTAGCCCAATTTACACCTTTTTATTTCCCGTTTGATCTCCTTTTGTATAGAGTTTAATTCCGTAACACTGCCTTGTTTAAAAGCATGTTTCTTCATATTTAACAATCAACCCTTGATTATAGTTGTTACTATGTGACAGATTAAGAAAGTTAATGTTATGTTTTAGGTTATGTGGCTTTGTAATCATTTCTGTATATCATTAAATGCCAAAATCAACCCTTCTCTTACTTTTTAATATCACTTTCTTTTTTGTATTTTGTCTGATGATTAAATTATCCCCTATGCTGTCCTCTTTACTGTTGCTTAGTGATTTTTGCGCTCTTTAGCTACGGTAGGTAACCGTTTACTTCCTGCTGCCGTAGCTGTGCTATATGCAGCTGTTGCTTAAAATTCCTAGTGACAACACAATGGATGTAGTATCTGAAATGCGCACTGCACACATTCATACTATATATATCATACTTTTTTATGGTCACATGTATGTTTCAAATCAAATGTTGTATACAGTATGCGATTTTGGATGCAGCACTCTAAAATCAGCTCAAAATATCAAACATAATCCTCTAATTGGATGGAATCAGAGTCTAAAACAAAATGTGCCCATCATATACTACACGATTTCTACCAACTCTGACTGCCCTAAAATCTTCAGGCTGGCAATGACTTTCAGCAACTGTAACTTTTCGGCATCTGTAAATTGGGGCGAAAGACACCGGTAGCCATTAAGTGAACTACAGCCAACAACCTATTTAAAGGGTCACTTCACCCATTTGCATTAAGCTTTGTATAGAAACCCAGTCATATTTTTGAATGGTCATGGTTTATTCCCTTATTTTCCCCTGAGATGGGAGAAATAAGGATTTAAGTATTTTACTTCCTGCTTATCGTGACGTAAAAATCGTCATTTTGCGTCACGATAAGCAGGAAGTCACATTTCATTCAAATCTTTTAGACTACAAACATTAGCTCATTATTATTCCAGGGTGTTGGACCCACTCACCCTACAAGCCTATTACAGATCAGTGGGTGGGACTTCACTTGCAGATACTGAATCAATATCCACCATCTTGTTTGGGAGCTAAGCTAACAAGTGCTGTGGAGATAGGAAGTTATGACAATGACGGAAGAAACTAAACATGATATGGAAGAAGAGGATTTTGAAATTCTGCTGCTCGAATCCGATGTTCGTGGCTATCTTTACGAGTCGCAGTATAGTTTAGAGCAGCTGAGGCTCATGGAGGAGCAGGAGACGCCGAGGCGGCGGCCTGTCGCGGTCGAGGACCCCGCACTGACTCTGGCACTGGGCGGATTGCTGTTGCCTGTACTCTCGCTGCGTGCTACGGCCTACGGACACAGCCCGTCTGCTGCAGAGAATTTAAACGATGGCAATTTCTCCTGGAGGAAATCTCTGAATCAGACGAGCACACGGACGTTTGTGTTGTAATAGTTTCGCCTGACTAAACATCCAGGTATCATGCAGTAATTCACCAAACAGAAATGAATACAAATGAGGAGTAATTCACTAATGAGTTTGCCAATGTAACGTTAGGGTTTGTTGTTGTGGGAAGAAGGAGACAGGAACCGGCGAACATTTAAGCATTTTAATAGTAAAATGAACAAATACAAAACGAAAGTATAAGCCAGTAGCTCCTCATTGCATTGGCGAATGCTGTAACGTTGCACAACAGAAACAAAACACAACATAAAATCAGGCCTGTTTCTCTCTCGATCTGCCGTCGTCGCTCCCCGTTTTATGCTTTCGTTTCTTCGTGAGAGACGCAAGACCGGCGTGCGCCTCACAGCTGTCTTTCATTATCAGTCTCTGTTATAACTCACGCCACTGGCCTCGCGCGGAGCGCCGTCCTCTTAAGTTACATCCCTCGCCCTCGATCGTCCTGCTCGCCACAGCCAACTAGACATTTTAGGAAGACATTTCACAGGAAGAGTGAATTCTCTGTTTGCGCTGTTCCCATGGACAGGTTGTTCCGGATTAGTGGGTGTGGCTTGTGGAGCTGTGCATTGTGGGACATGTAGTTCTTTCATATAGAGGCGCCCCTTGGTTATTTTTCTCGGTCAAGAGGGCACCAAATTGAAGTTGCCATGGCAACTAAACCAATTGAGTAGCAACAAATCTGAGCTAGGATGTTTTGGACATAGAGCCTCTAGGAAAAAAAATCGTTTAGATATTCGTGCCTTAAAGTGTTTCCAAACACACAAGAGGGCAGTGCCGTGGATATTGGCAGAATCTATTCCTACATATCAGAGCATCAGCTGGATTTTCCTGGGAATTCATGACTTGACTTGACTTGTCATGTGTTGAGTTTGGTTGTGATCTGTTTTTCTGTACTGTTCATGTCTGAGGGTACTTTTACACGACAACTAAATGCTTAAAATGGAGCAGTTTTTCATTTAAGTTTTCCACGTACAGACAGCACCATTCATACTGATCCACGAAACCCAATAAAAATTGTGTATTCTGCTGCCAGGCCATTAGATGGTGATGAAACACTATAGACTGAACAGTACAGTAATACGCATGTGCATGACGTCGTCATCTCCAGAGATTCACATTTTTATTTTTTTTAAGCGGAGAATGTTTTCAAAAACTTGCACTTTGGAAACCCGTTTTCAAAACTTTGCATTTTCAGGCACCCAAAATATTTGTCGATAGAGTCTTTAAGAGACAGCGTGACAATATCAAGCACTCACTACTGTGTTTCTGGTGTACACCGAAATGACGAGACATATGTAAAATAAGCTACAGTAAAAAAAAAAAAAAAGGGTATGTGGTTTGAAAATATGTGAAAGTAAAGGATTTTGACAGTTTTCCCAGTTTTATGTGAACTATCATTTTAAGCTCTATAAACACAGTCTATGAAGTCTTTCCTATAAGTGACACATTTTCCTAGCCTGGATGCCAGCCCTAACTCCGCCCACAAAATCTTTTGGTCGGGAAGTTCGGTCTGGACTCGACCCATTGAGGAGTAATTATGATTAGGCAAAAAATGATCGGGCCAATCAGATTGCCTGGGCGGGCTTTATAAGATGATGGACAGATGATCTGCAGGGACGTAATCATCACGTTATCAAAGAGCGCTAACTGGTTTCCCTCAGAGATGACTGCAGCTGGAGAATTGAGATGTAGATTCCGCTGTCGCGTCTGTTTTTAAAATTAATCGACAGCGCATTAATTTAAATAGACAAACAGAAAACTGCAATCAAGGCATTTGTCGTCCGGAAAGATATTCGACAAAAGTGTAACTTATCAGCTGGCTCTGACGGTCGCTAAGTTAATAAGATGGGACGTAATGAAAAGCCGCCGGTCGTTGTGGTTTCTCCTTTGGTCGCACTCATGAAGGACCAAGTGAAAGAAGCAACAATCGTTATTTTACTTCTAAAATAAGTAAGTTCTGTTGTTGACAACTATGCTATGCAAAGTATTTCACTTACTGCGTTGCTCTGATTGGTTGTAGCCTAGGTCTGTCCGACCAGGGGCGGACTTAACCATTAGGCAAAGGTCGGCAACTGCCTTGGGCCCCGAGCTACCTAGGGGCCCCCAAAATATCTCATTCAATTATGCTTAAGTCATTTGTTTTTTGTTTTTTTTCCTTTTCGCAACTTATATATTTCTAAAAAACGCAGTTCTTTCTTCTGTCGCAGACAGAAGGGGCCCCCCACCTCACCTCACTGCATTGGACTATTCCATTATCTCACTTGACTTTCTGCGTGCGAAAGTGACAAGGCTTTAATGCGCAAAAAAACTGACTGAGAATAAGAAGTGACAGGCAGAGTGTACAGAGTAGTAGACAGAGTAAAAATGAAGCAAAGCTACAGCTACCCAAGCGGTGCTTAAAAAGCAGGACGTGGGAGGAAAGCAAAGCGTTTTCAGCAAAATTGCAGAAGGCAACAAACTTTTTTGGGATGCCCGCTGACAATGACAACAACGCTAACAATAAAGTCCATGGCTGTGGCCAGCTATGAAGTCACCGAAGTCCAGACCTCTGTCATTTTCTTTACATTCAAAAATAAAATGTCAAGCTCTCTAAATGATTAATCAGACGTTTAAACCACCTCAAATGAGTGCGGTGCATGAGAGCGCGTTGAGGGCGCGGGTACAGTCTCCGTGTTGCCAGATCCACCTAATTGAAAGGTGCAGTTGTCTTCTGGACCCGTTTTTCTGGTTTAATGTGACACTTTAGGAAGTTATAAAGTGGAAAGTTGGTAACACTTTAGAATACAGTTCCTTCGTTAATGAATAACTACACAAGAACCAATGAGTAACACAATATTAACAATCTAGTAACTATTATTAACAAACAAAAAACTCTGATTAACGAACTAGTAAGTAATAGCGCACAGACGAAAGTGGTAGTTCACTATTAAGTAATCAATAACTACTATTTTTGTAATACTTCCCAGAGAACTACTGAAAAAGTTTATTAACAATCTAGTAACTACTATTAACTAAAATAAACTCTTATTAACGAATTAGTAAGTATTAGCTCACAGATGAAAGTGTTACTAGATACTTCTGTGGGAATTACTAATTATTTGGATCCGTATTATAAAGTGAAGATGATTGGAACTAACTAGTAATGACTCAAGTGTTACTACATGATCTAGTCATGATTTGTGCAACCGTTTGAGATTTTTGGTGAACTTTAGTATACTTTTAGAAAATGTCTTTAGTAACAACTGAGTCATTACTAGTTAGTTCCAATGATCTTCACTTTATAATACGAATCCAAATAATTAGCAATTCCAACAGAAGTATCTAGTAACACTTTCATCTGTGAGCTATTACTTACTAATTCGTTAATTAGAGTTTCTTTTAGTTAATAGTAGTTACTAGATTATTAATAAACTTTTTCAGTAGTTCTCTGGAAAGTATTAAAAAAATAGTAGCTATTGATTACTTAATAGTGAACTACCACTTTCATCTGTGCGCTACTAGTTCGTTAATCAGAGTTTCTTGTTCTTGTTAGTTAATAATAGTTAATAGATTGTTAATATTGTGTTTCTCATTGGTTCTTGTGTAGTTATTCATTAACGAAGGAACCAAGTGTTACCGGAAAGTTATATGTTAGGCTTAGTGATATATTAATCTTTCTTTTCAAAACGCAAGCTTTGAACTTATTTCGGATTATTATTATTAATTTGTTTTGTTTTTCTTGTTTTTTGTAGCAATATCTGGCAACATTTTACTGTCGGCATTAATATAAAAAAAGTTTATAGACAAACGGCAATTGCACAAAGTTACCACATTCGGTAAGACAAACGCAATGATCTTCGTGATTATCTGGAAGAAATGTATAACACTATCAAAAACTATAGCATAATATACAGATCTTTATTAATGCAATTTGCCAAATTACTGGCCAGCTGGAAGACATCTCATGCTGTTTAGTTAACCTTTCACAAAGTCATCATAAATACAATAATTAAAGCAGTGTTTCTCAACTAGCAATCCAGTCAGCATATTTCTGTTTTGATCTGTGCGAAATACAGAAATATAAGACTTGTTAGACCTAATGTTTTCTATATTTCTTTGCACAAAACTCTCCAGAAAGTGCCACTTAATGGTTTATTTTTCAATTTTTTTTTTTTAACTTTTTTTTTAAGATCAGATGGGGGGCCCCCATACGACCTTCACCTTGGGCCCCCAATTTGCTAAATCCGCCACTGTGTCCGACTATCCAATTGAGTGCAGAGGGTTTTTTTTCCCTGGTTCGGTTAAGACACACGCCTCATAATCAAAGCCCTACGGAGCGGTCTCAGACTCATATTCTCAATAGAATATGAGTATGACAAAGTCAGGCTAACATTTTCCTACCCTGACACATAGATTAAACACATGAGTGGGCAATGATCAAATATATGACAGTATACATTGTTCATGCAACAATTCTCCTCTACAAAACAACATTCTTTTCGTTTGAAATGCAAATTAAATTGATCAGTTGATCTAGAGTCAGAAAAGATCTTCTCAAAGACTTTGACATCTTTTGTCTAGCTTATCACATTCAGTTCCATTTCAACAGTATTCATTGTGAATCAGTCTCACATAATTGCCTGAGAAGGAGGGACATTAAAATCAATCAGTTATTTTGTAAACCAAAGCAGTGAATCATAGACTTTACAATATGTTCCCTTATCTAAACAAAAAGACTTGTTTGCTACACAGATATTTATCACATGAACAAAATCAAAAAACAATTTAATGCCATTATTTACTGACACATAAAGTCTAAATCATGTCTTTAAGATTATGCAGTCTGTGATGTCTAGTCTTGGACAGTTATGCATAGCAACGCGTTACGGTAATAATTTTTTATTCCCCAGTAGCGAGTATATAACAAATCAACAAATATTACAGTTGCCATCCATTAAATGGCTCATTACAACCTTGTTTTTATAGTCTTAACCCCTACTGATTTGAAGACCACCAATCCAATCATGCCTTGATTAATTTTCATAATCTTTGACTCGAGCACGTGAACATCAAATGTAAATTGTAGCATATTCTTTATTCTGACCATGTGCTTCCGTTTGATCCTGATATATTATACTCAACTTAGTCTTACATGGTGTTTTGTCATCCAGGAAAGACCTAATGTCAATAATCAAGTATTCATCTTCGTAATCATATGTATCTGCAGCAAATCATTGTTCACTGAGTCACACAGTGATCACAGAAGTGAAAACACAGAGGAGCCACTAACGTTCTGTAGAACACATAATTTAGTGGGAAAAAAAGAAGAATGGAAATTACGATTACTGTCTAAAGAAATATACAAAGTAAACATGTAATTATACCCAGACATTCACAAAGAGGAGAAAAGAGAAAGGACTAATTACTGATTTTGTGGGGTGTAACAGAAAAGTAATATATAACGAGTTACTGTTGGCAGGGAATAATTAGTTAAGTGAAGTAACAATATTACTTTTGGGAAAAGTAAAGAGTAATGATTTAGACTAACAAACTCATCAACACTGGGGATGTCTAGATGCAGGCATGCCTTTAAATAGATTGCTTATGGAGAAGAAGGAATAGAAACAGAAAAGATTGATCGTTTACAAGATCAAGATAGTTCCTTGATTCAACTGTCGTTTTTCTGGCATTTTGCTTGATCACTTCAACTTCCCTGTGGTCCAGCTGCCCTAAAAAAGGCTTTCATCCAGGTTGAGAATCCATAATCTGCCTCGCCAGGCGTGAAACTGTCAAAACTTTGGTTGAGAAGGAATTTCTTTGAGCAGTTTATTCAGATCTCACTCAAGCCTTCTCTCCCACACTCGAGTTACAGTGATGTGTAGACTGCTGAATTTTCTTTTTCATTTGATACTTTTTTTTTCTTTTCTTTTTTTTTTTTGGTGACTGTGTTCAGTCTGAACTAAATGTATTATGCATACTGAATACTCATATTTGTTTCAGTGCATATTTTTCTATAGGCTAGTAGCCTACTTACAGATTTACTAAAAATAGACCCCAAAACATTAGTATAACTGGTAATATGTTAAGTAATAAACAGTAATAATGTTCTACATATTGCTTTATTTGAACGTTTAGGATGTTTAGTAATATGCCACGTGAAAAAAATAACCAGTACTAAATACAGTACTGTATCGATGATTTTAACCGGTTCTTTGAAAATAACTGTTCAAAAGAACCGATTTGCAAAAATGACTCGTACTCTTCCCCTCATCTTGCTGGTTCGCATTGACAAAAGGTTCATCAAAACATCGAGGAGAGATTCATGAACAGGGGAGTTAACAGACCAACAATAAATGCATATATTCTATTCCATTAATAGCAAAATAACAGTAGGTTGCAGAATAAATTACCAAGTGCGTGAGCTATAGGCTACTCGCCAGAATAAGCAATGAATCAATGTAATTTCTTGAACCGTTTATTCTTTCTATTAAAATCATGTAATTAGCAGGCTACGATGTCATATGATGAGACTGACTTCTGAAATACATTACATTATTCATTTCGTTTATTATTAATAGGCGTTTTATTATTAATAGGCTATATTCATAAATTAAGGCTACGTCTAGTTAAACTATTACTTTTTTTGCTGTGGCTTGTGCGTTTTCAAATGTTGACTATTTTAACCTTTTTACTACTTATCTTAATTTAACTCGGTGTATTCAGACTCTTGACAAATGCACGAAGAAACTGAAAGACAATAAAAAATATGCCTCACCTTTTGCAAAAGAGATGCGGTTTAGTTGTTTTCCTCGTGGATGCACAGATTCTCAAAGCGCAGACTCGCTCGCGCTCATTTATGCTCAGATGCGCTATAGATCCGAGTGAGAGCGTTTAGAGTTGTGTTTCCCGCTGGAGAGGCGGGGTCGTGTGTGTGTGCGTGTGTGTGTGTGTTTCAAGCGCCCTTTGAATCCAATTAATTCTAGAGAGATTTTATTCTTCCAATTTTCAATTCTGCACGTGTCATTTCTATTAGTCAGTTAGGGGCTGGCTTACATTTATTCTCCAGCTCTGGCTAGTCAGACTTGCACTTAAATGACTGAAACCTAAATGAACAACAGATGAAAAAGTTTTTCAACATTTGAAGATATTTTACTCTGCATTGTTTGCACTAGCCTACTCCACTGATTATGATATTAGATGGATAAAAGAATGGGTGAAGATTGTTATGAGGGTGAGAAATGTATACAGTATACATATGGGCATATCTGTAGTCATGGCCGGATAAAGAGTTCAGAGGCCCCTGGGCACAATGTCGGTAACACTACGGTTCCTCGTTAATGAATAACTACACTAGAACCAATAAGTAACGCAATATTAACAATCCAGTAACTATTATTAACTATAAGAAACTCTGATTAACGAACTAGTAAGTAATAGCGCACAGATGAAAGTGGTACTTCACTATTAACTAATCAATAACTAGGCTACTATTTTTCTAATGCTTCCCAGAGAACTACTGAAAAGTTTGTTAACAATCTAGTAACTACCATTACCTAAAAAAAACTCTGATTAACGAACTAGTAAGTAATAGTGCGCATGATGAAAGTGTTACTACATACTTCTGTGGGAATTACTAATTATTTTGATCCGTATTTTAAAGTGAAGATCATTGGAACTAACTAGTAATGACTCAAGTGTTACTAAAGAAATTTTCTAAAAGTATACTGAAGTTCACCAAAAATCTCAAACGCTTGAAATGACTTTAGTCTTTGGTTGCACAAATCATGACTAGACCATGTAGTACACTTGTGTCATTAGCCTACTAGTTAGTTCCATGATCTTCACTTTATACGAATCCAAATAATTAGTAATTCCCACAGAAGTATCTGGTAACACTTTCATCTGCGCACTATTACTTTATAATTCATAATCAGAGTTTATTTTTAGTTAATAATAGTTACTAGATTGTTAATAAACTTTTCAGTAGTTCTCTGGGAAGTATTAAAAAATAGTAGGCTAGTTATTGATTAGTTAATAATGAACTAACACTTTCATCTGTGCGCTATTACTATTTCGTTAATCAGAGTTTCTTGTTAGTTAATAATAGTTAATAGATTGTTAATATTGTGTTACTCAATGGTTCTTGTGTAGTTATTCATTAACAAAGGAACCATATTCTAAAGTGTACCACAATGTCTTATAGGCCCCCTCTTAGGCAGGTCAAATGTATATTTTGTCCAAGGACATTTTAATATGGCATTTACAGTTTTACTGACATAAAATGAACTTTGTTGTACTATGCTGGAGTTGTCACAAACTAGAAGGACGCAGATGGAGGAGAGTAACCAGGTTTATTGAACAGGTGGTAGGGTAAACAACAGGTGAGTATGTAATGGAGAAAGTTCGGGGATGCAGCGGGAAACAGTCTGATGAAGTATATCTTATCTTGTGCAGGACGGAGAGACGGAGAGTGGAACCAGCAGACGGATGAACAGGAGGAGACCGGGAACCAGGAGCAGATGAGAGGCAGACGGGGCTGATGCAAGCGGGTAAGTAATCCTGAACGTAGCAGTGAGAGTAGCGGGAGTCTGTAGCCGTAGTATCGACGAGACCAGACGGTGAGTGACTGTGAGGAGTGAGTTTATAAAGGGAGGATGATTGGGACGGTGATTGATGCGGGCAGGTGACGGTGATTAGAAGGCTGGGGAGCTGGAACGAGTGGGCGGAGTGAAGGTGTCTGGTGCTGACGCAGATGGATCCGTGACAGTACCCCCCCCCCCACGGCCAGCTCCAGCTGGCGGACGGGACCGACGACGGGGACGACCACGGCCCCGGGGCGCTGGACGATCTGGGTGGGTGGTGTGAAAGTCCTGGAGTAATGAGGGGTCCAGAATGTCTTCCCGGTTGACCCAACATCTCTCCTCAGCACCGAATCCCTCCCAGTCCACGAGATATTCCAAGCGGCCGCCCCGTCGTCGGGAGTCGAGGATCTCATGGACTCGATAGATGTTATCGTCTTCGGGATCTGCAGGAGGAGGGGGCACCTCCGCAGCACCAGACCCTGGGGAAGAAGGAGAGAGAGGGTTAGTGTAGGGCTTCAGCTGGGAGACGTGGAAGGTGGGTGCGATGCGGTAGTGAGCGGGGAGGACCAGCCGGTAGGTAACGGGGTTGATCTGCCTCTGTATCGCGAAAGGTCCGATGTATCTGGGACTCAGCTTCCGACAGGGCTGTCGGAGACGGATGTCCCGGGTGGAGAGCCAGACCAGTTGTCCGGGAAGGTAGTGAGGGGTGTCGGCGCGGCGAAGGTTGGCCTGGTTCTGGTGTCTCCGAACAGCCCGCTGGAGGTGAGTATGAGCTGAGTCCCAGACTCTCTCGCTCGTCTGGAACCAATGGTGGACTGCTGGGACGTCTGATGGTTCTCCTGACCAGGGGAAGAGTGGAGGTTGGTAGCCGAGTATGCACTGGAATGGGGTGAGTCCGGTGGTGGTTTGTCGGAGAGAGTTCTGTGCATACTCGGCCCAGGGCAGGTAACGACTCCAACAGTCCTGATGATCGTGGCAGTATGACCGCAGGTATCTCCCTATCTCCTGGATCTTCCGCTCAGTCTGGCCGTTTGACTGGGGATGATAACCCGAAGTGAGGCTGACGGTCACTCCCAGAAGGTTGAAGAAGGCCCTCCAGACACGGGAGATGAATTGGGGTCCTCGATCGGAGACAACGTCCTCTGGGATACCGAAGTTCCGGAAAATGTGCTGGAACAGCGCCTCCGCTGTTTCAAGGGCTGTAGGTAGGCCAGGAAGGGGAATTAGCTTGCACGCTTTAGAGAAGCGGTCTACTACTACTAGGATGCAGGTGTGATTGTCAGACACGGGCAGGTCGGTGACGAAGTCCACTCCGAGGTGGGACCAGGGTCGAGTGGGTATGGGAAGAGGGACCAGTTTGCCTTCTGGGAGATGACGGGGAACTTTGGCCATGGCACAGACTGAGCATCCTTTGACGAACCGGGAGACATCCTGGGCCATACCCGGCCACCAGTAGCGCTGTTGGACGAGCGAGAGAGTGGACTGGCTGCCTGGGTGTCCAGAGCCCGGAGAGGAGTGAACTGAGTCCATGAGGGACAGGCGTAAACGAGTTGGGACATAGACCCGTCCCTCAGGACCTCCCGGCGGAGCAGGTTCAAGCTGTGTGGCTTCGGCGATGTGATCATCCATGCTCCACTGAATGGGGCTGACCACCACGGCTGGAGGGAGAATGGTTTCGGACTCAAAAGGAGGGACCTCGGGTTGGAACTGACGCGAGAGAGCGTCTGCTTTCACATTCTTATCTCCGGGGCGGTAGGTGACTGAGAAATTGAAGCGTGTGAAGAACAGGGCCCAACGGGCTTGACGGGGATTGAGTCTCTTGGCCTCTCGGAGGTACTCGAGGTTACGGTGGTCCGTGATCACTGTAAAAGGGTGTTGGGCTCCCTCCAGCCAGTGCCTCCATTCCTCCAGCGCGAGTTTGATGGCCAGTAACTCCCGGTTGCCGATGTCATAATTCTGCTCCGCCGGGGACAGTTTCTTGGAGTAGAAGGCGCATGGGTGGAGTTGAGGTGGGTTCCCCTGCCGCTGAGAGAGGACCGCTCCTACCCCCGAGATGGAGGCATCCACTTCGACGAGGAACGGTAGGGCCGGGTCCGGAAGGGCCAGGGTAGGAGCGGAGCTGAAGGCGGATTTAAGGTCTTGAAAGGCGCGGGTGGCTTGGTCGTTCCAGGATAGAGACTTGGCTCCACTCTTGAGAAGGTCGGTGAGGGGAGAGCTGATGGGACTGAAGTTCTGGATGAACCGGCGGTAGAAATTGGCAAACCCCAGGAAGCGTTGAAGCTCTTTACGGGTGGTGGGTTGTGGCCAGTGGAGTACCGCTTCCACCTTTCTCTGGTCCATGGTGATTCCGTGGGGAGTGATGATGTAACCGAGGAATTGGATGGTGCTTTGGTGGAATTCGCATTTCTCCAGTTTGAGATAGAGGTGATAATCTCGGAGCCGGGTGAGTACTGTTTGGACGTGATGGATATGAGAGGTCAGGTCGGGGGAGTAGATGAGGATATCGTCGATGTAAATGATGACAAACTGGTTGAGGAGATCGCGGAATATCTCATTCATGAAACCTTGGAAGATGGCGGGTGAGTTGGACAATCCGAAGGGCATCACGAGATATTCGTAGTGCCCCGCGGGGGTGATGAAGGCGGTCTTCCACTCATCTCCTTCCCGGACTCGGATGAGGTTGTAGGCACTACGAAGATCTAGCTTGGTGTAAATGGATGCCCCTCGGAGTTGTTCCAGGGCGGCTGGGACCAGAGGAAGAGGATAGCGGAATTTGACAGTAGCTTGATTGAGGGTACGGTAGTCGATGCAGGGGCGCAAGCCTCCATCCTTTTTCCCCACGAAGAAGAAGCTCGAAGCGGCAGGGGACACAGATGGTCGGATGAATCCGTGGTCGAGAGCCTCCTGGATATACTCCCCCATGGCCTTCTGTTCCGGGATGGACAGAGGGTAGATCTTACCTCGCGGTAGGACCGCCCCGGGCAGCAGATCGATCGCGCAGTCCCATGGCCGATGTGGAGGTAGGGTGGTCGCTTGGTGTTTATCGAAGACATCCTGGAACGCCCGGTAGGGAGAGGGGATCTCGGGAGGATGTCCCACAGGTGGGCTCTCCACGGAGGTGGTGGAGAGGGGAACGGACGGAGTGGTGGCAGGAACGGAGGTTCTCGTCACAGATGGCAGGCAGTGATGGAAGCAGTCCTTACCCCACCGTAGAATCTCGCCGGTGGACCATTGGACATGTGGGGAGTGGATCTCCAACCAGGGGCGTCCCAGGATGATCTCGGCCGTGGAGCCCTCCAGCACCAGGAAAGATATCTCCTCCTTATGGAGCCAGCCGATCTCCAGTCCCAGGTCGGGACTACGATGTCCTACCCGGCCACGCCCCAGAGGTTGACCGAGGATGGTCTGTACTTGCAATTGGTGAGGAATGGATCGTTGCCTGGTTTGCAACCGGTCTAAGGTGGACAGAGCGATGAAATTGGCCGCTAATCCGGAGTCGATCAGCGCCTGAACTGAAATGGAACGGTTCAGATAAGTGATAGTGGCCGCCGTATATTTCAAGGAGGAAATGGGTAGTGGTAGGTGGACTGTACTCACAGCGGGTCGGGGTGGACGTATGGGGCAGGAGGCGAGTAGGTGGCCGGAGGCTCCACAGTACAGGCACAGACCGCTGGTGATGCGCCGATTTCTCTCGGACACTGGCAATCGCGAGGCTCCAATGTCCATCGGCTCTGGTGCTGGAGGACTGTGATGGCGGGGCGCTGGACGAGGAGGTGGGAGTGCAGGGCTGTCGAGCTGGCAGGCAGTGCGTCGCTGGTCGATGCGAATGGATCGCTGGATGATGCTCTCTATTCCAACGGTGTCATCATAAATCGCGAGCTGGAGGCGGATGTCAGAATTCAGGCCATGACGGTATGCGGTGATGAGCGCGCTCTCGTTCCAACCGAGAGTGGCGGCGAGGGTGCGGAACTGCAGGGCATAGGAGGCGACTGACGATCTCCCTTGCCGCAACCGGTACAGCTGGTCTTGAACCGAGATGGAATGTGCAGACTGCGAGAATACTTCGATGAAATGACCGGAGAAAGCAGCAAACGTCCGAGTAACTGGACCTCGATCTTTCCACAGGGCATGAGCCCAATTGAGCGCTCGACCTCGCAAGAGTGAGATGAAGAAGGCGACCTTAGATCGTTCGGTGGGGAAGGCGGATGGATTCATCTCCATGTAGAGCTCGCACTGCAGGAGGAAGCCGCTGCACTCCTCCTCCTCGCCAGAGAAGGGCGCTGGTTGGGCCATGGGACTGACAGAGGCAGATGGGGAAGAAGTGGTGACGGTGGCCGTGGAGAGTGCTGGAGCGCTAGTCCGGGGAATGGTTGGAGAGGGTGGGGTCGGTGTAACGCTGGTGCTCGGGGTAGGTTGCAGCATGTTGTTGGTCTGGTCTTCTGTCACAAACTAGAAGGACGCAGATGGAGGAGAGTAACCAGGTTTATTGAACAGGTGGTAGGGTAAACAACAGGTGAGTATGTAATGGAGAAAGTTCGGGGATGCAGCGGGAAACAGTCTGATGAAGTATATCTTATCTTGTGCAGGACGGAGAGACGGAGAGTGGAACCAGCAGACGGATGAACAGGAGGAGACCGGGAACCAGGAGCAGATGAGAGGCAGACGGGGCTGATGCAAGCGGGTAAGTAATCCTGAACGTAGCAGTGAGAGTCGCGGGAGTCTGTAGCCGTAGTATCGACGAGACCAGACGGTGAGTGACTGTGAGGAGTGAGTTTATAAAGGGAGGATGATTGGGACGGTGATTGATGCGGGCAGGTGACGGTGATTAGAAGGCTGGGGAGCTGGAACGAGTGGGCGGAGTGAAGGTGTCTGGTGCTGACGCAGATGGATCCGTGACAGGAGTAAAGTTCATAAATGGTCGTTCTTTCCCATAGGAATTTATAAAACTATGTTGGGTGGACCTCTGTGCCTCTAGGGGGGTTCGGGGGCATGCTTCTCCGCAAGAAAATGTTGTACATTTTAAGGTTAAATGCATCAATTTTATGCTCTCTGAGAGATCAAAATTAAGAGCTTCAACCCATGAACTGCTCGTTGAACAAAGAAAAAGCATTGATTTGTACCAGGACAATAAAGAGGGCTCAAACATCTTGTTGGTTATGAGAGTCTCAGTCTACATTACATTATCAATGGTGTTTTAGGATGCCAAACAATTATTATAATAATGTAATAAGGATTTATTATAATTATTCCTATGATGTAAAATCCATATAGCCTATAAATGTACTATATAAATGAATATTTCAGAAGTTTAGTCTACACTATAATATAGGAAAATGATTAAAATACTTTTGTCCTAATGTTTCTTCACTTGCAAGAAATAAACCCTTGAGCTTTCAATTTGGAGAAAACCCCAGATAACCATGCTGATCTATTGAGCAAAGTGCACACTTTTCTTTAAATCACCCAGCAAAAAAAATAAAAATAAATAAATAATCTTGTGCTGTTTTATAAAGTCACAAAGCCATATCATGGATTGATTTTAGTTTGTTGGCAAAATATGACGACAGAGACCTTTACGTTAGGTTATACATTTTACATCTCACATGTGTTGGGGAAAGGGTGAAGTGTCACGGGGACACAGGAAAATAGGCAGATCCAAATGCAGTATGGCAGTAGGTGTTTATTAAAGCGTAATCCAACTCATAGTCATCCATGCAGGGGTCAAAATCCATTTTAGCAGTCCAGTAAACAAATAAACAAGAAACAAAACAAGAACAGGCAAGAAAACAGACCTCGGAAGTGTAAGTGACATTCAGCAATGACTCCGTGGCAAGGACAGGTATTTATACACAAAACTAAACAATGTAACTAGAAACAGCTGTGTGCAATAATGAGTGATGAGAAAAGACAAAAGATCGTGGGAAATGCAGTTCCAGAGTGAATGGTGACAGTATGGGGAAAGAGACCTCTAGTGGACATTCAGGGAAACACAAACCAGACACTGTGACAAGAAGTTAGAGTGCGGCAAAAGGCGGATTTGAACTCGGGTCGAGTGCATCCAA
>NW_024121099.1:59072306-59141774 GCF_016745375.1 Pimephales promelas | reverse complement strand
TAGTGTGGACTGAGTCACCAACAACCGCTGTGTCACGTACCACCGCAAATATCCAATAGGAAAATTCAACTGCAGTAGCCACCGTTCAACCTGAAGAGGGCAGCACTAAGACGTTTTTACACCATATATTGTAGAAATAGAACACTTTATAAACAAATGGCAAAACTCAAATCAACGACTGGTATTAATAAAGATCCATTCTTACAGATCATTAACTAAAAAAAGTAGGTTAAGTGTTTAGTTACTCTTTAAGGACCTCAACAAGACACTTTTGGCATAAATCTGCAGAGTATAAGAGAACGCATAAAATAATCAATAATCCAAAAACAGACAATAATTCACGAACAGACAATAATCCACATGGACATTGTGCTATGGATGTGGATCGAATACATTGCCAAATATTCACAGGATATGTATGCCATTTGCTATTATTTAATGTGAAATAGTGCTTCTCTCGTCTGTTGTCTAGAAGCAAAGTGAAGTGAAGGGGTGGGGGGGGGCTGTTTTCCTCTGGCCAACGAAGGAACAGTGATTACAAAACAAATTGGATCAAAACATTAAGAGTATTTGTCCATTTCCATCTATTTGGAAGTCGAAGTATTCACACCGGTTTGGAGACGAGATGTTGAGGATCAGATCCGATGGCTGTCTTGTCGATGAGGCCAGCACTTAAGGATGAGTCGGGATGGGTCCAGGCGCAGGTCAATAGCGTAGACGCCATCCTTCTTTTGATGTACCAAGTACATCAGGATTTACGGGACGTGTTCCCGGTTCTGGCTGATCTAAACTATGTAGCCTAATTTTGAATTAAGGAAGTCTATTGTGTGTAATGTGAATGCTAGGCCAAAGTGATGTGTTTTTAGTCTAGATTTGAACTGACAGAGTGTGTCTGCTTCCCGGACAATGTTAGTAAGATTGTTCCAGAGTTTTGGTGCTAAATAGGAAAAGGATCTACCGCCAGCAGTCGATTTCAATATTCTTGGTATTATCAACTGGCAGGAGTTTTGAGATCGGTAATAGGCGTGAAGGACTATAATGCATTTAGAGCTCACTCAAGTACTGGGGATCTAAACAATTTAGTGCTTTGTAAGTAATCAGCAATATTTTAAAATGTATACGATGTTTAATAGGCAGCCAATGCAGGGTCGACAGAACCAGGCTTAAATGGTCATGTGGTTGGATATTCCAACAGGACAATGATCCAAAAATTTGCCATGGCCATCCCATCCCCTGACCTTAAACAAACAATAAAAATAAATAAATAAATAAATAAATAAATAAAATCAAGGATTGTTGAAATGTTCTCTTGTATCTTGCCTGGTGTTCTCCAACCTTATCAGACATAATAGGAGAATACTCAGGCTTGCAAAAGGTTTATTCAAAAATTACACTTGTTTTAATGTCTTGACTAACATACTAACGCACATGTAAAGTACTTGATTTTACTATAAATGTAATATTAAATAACAGTTAAAAGTGAATATTTTTTTAAACGCACTAAATTTAAATGTACTGAACACACACACTGTACTTTTAACAAACCATGCTAATAATTTTCAATTAAAATGCATTATTCTTTTACGTGCTCTGCTGTAGGTTCTATACAGGTGAAACATTCTCACTTTTCCACTTAGCATGTGATTCCAGACTGAAAAGGCTGAGCGTTACAATTTGACATTAAATGTAACCCGGGAAATACATTCAACAAAACTGAGGATTTTCGATTTTTAAAACACCGAGACAAATAGCAGTCCCAAACTTTTAGGAAATACAATTAATATGAGCCACCAGTCATTTACGAATAAATATAACAAAGTGAAAAATTGGCCATTAGAGGTTATGAAAACCACAATGTTAAAGCTCCAGTCCATAACTTATTTGGGTTAAATTAAACTTCAAGTTTGAGAAAGTACGTACATAACCAGTATTAAAAACGATCTGCTTGCCTTGACTGAATTCAAAACTGTGAGCTAATAATGTTTTTAAATCCCAATCGTAGATATTCAGATAGATATTTGTTATCTGCTCATATTCGATTTCACCAGTGAACACCCAAATACCTGCGTGAAAATCCTGAATTACTACAAATGAAAATTAGTGGTATTTTTTGTTTTCTTCATGACAACTTGACATTTCTCCTCACATTAGCATCACCCTACATTTAATTTCTGATAACCTAGTTCAAAGCTTGACCATCTCGGTCACTTTTTGCTGACAAATTTTCAAATTGTTTGAAACTTTTGCTGCCTAACTCCCTGCAAGATAATATAGTAATCTCTTCAATAAAGCACTTTCATGGAAAAAATTAATAATAATATTACCCACACAGAAAGGAGTCTTAAACATTTATTTTGTGAAACCATGCAATTTGAATAAAGCACTGAATTGATCAGAACTCCAGTTGGCTATGCGTTACGCAAAATTGGCATGGGCAGTTTGCTGGAAACCTGTGAGGGGTTTCCAATTTACCCCTGGAGGCTTGGGCGGCAGGCTTCACTGGAGGTAAACTTCACTTGAGGCTTGAACAGTTGGGCGGAAAACTTCACTGGAGCCTTAGGCCATTCAGCAGTAAGCTTCATTGGAGGCTTGGGCGGTTCTGCAGCAAGCTTCACTGGAGGCTTGGGGGCAGGCTTCATTGGAGGCATGAACAGTTTGGCAGAAAGCTTCACTGGATTCCTGGGCAGTTCGGCAGAAATCTTCACTTCAGGCTTGGGCGGGTAGATGGCAGGCTTCCTTGGAGGCGCAAGCGGTTCAGCAGCAGGATTCACT
Organism: Pimephales promelas; assembly: GCF_016745375.1. The sequence goes on along the minus strand of NW_024121099.1, from coordinate 59,139,002 downwards.
GGTTGCTTGGAGGGATCTGAAACTAGCCTCGCTGGAGGCACGGGCAGTTTAGCGGCAGGGCTCACCAGAGGCTCGGGCAGTCCGGGCCCAGGGTTGACTGGAGGCTCGGGCAGTTCGGGCGCAGGGTTGACCGGAGGCTCGGGCAGTTCGGGCGCAGGGTTGACCGGAGGCTCGGGCAGTTCGGGCGCAGGGTTCACCGGAGGCTCGGGCAGTTCGGGCGCAGGGTTGACCGGAGGCTCGGGCAGTTCGGGCGCAGGGTTCACCGGAGGCTCGGGCAGTTCGGGCGCAGGGTTCACAGGAGGCTCGGGCAGTTCGGGCGCAGGGTTCACCGGAGGCTCGGGCAGTTCGGGCGCAGGGTTCACCGGAGGCTCGGGCAGTTCGGGCGCAGGGTTCACCGGAGGCTCGGGCAGTTCGGGCGCAGGTTCACCGGAGGCTCGGGCAGTTCAGGGGCAGGCTTCACTGGAGGCCCTGCCAGTTCGCAGGCAGGCTTGACTGGAGGCCCGGCCAGTTCGCAGGCAGGCTTGACTGGAGGCCCGGCCAGTTCGCAGGCAGGCTTGACTGGAGGCCCGGCCAGTTTGACATCAGGTTTTACTGGAAGCATGGACAGTTCAGCAGCGGGCTTCATTGGAGGCTTGAATAGTTTGGCGGCAAGCATCACTGGAGGCTTGGGCACAGACTTAACTGGAGTGATAAAATTATAAAAGACAAACTGAAGAAAAAACTAGAAAGCGGACCCCAAACACTACGACAATACTAGAAGATAACACATACCTGTATTTGGAGCCATACACTGACGTCCACGTCCATTGCTGTAGCATTTCTCATTGTTCGGACAGTCACTGTCATAGGCACACAGAACGGCACACTTACCTGCACCAGATTTTTCACTTCGGCACTCTGACTTTGCTGTTATATACAGATAGGAGACAAAGAAACCTCACTGAATACAGAAGGTGTAATCCACACAAAAAAACTGACAACATTTAAAAACCATTTTGCTTATGGAAGCTTGTTTCCACTTCCAAAAAAAGAAAAGAAAAAGAAAAAAACTTGACTAATTGACTCAATTTACCAGTTTTTCTTAGAATTATGAGAAGGCACAACTACCCCTCTTTTTATTCTTCATGGCATAAACAAGCTTCCATAAGAGTTCAAACAGCACTGTGATCACAAGATTCAGTGCATCACGCTATCAACTGCAAATTTCAAAGCTGCATTCAGGCTCGGGGTGGGACTCAGCCAGATGCGCTAAATGCTCAGACATGTGGTTAAACACAGAAGAGTTCTGGTATGTTTTATATCTTAACAAGAATACAAAGAACTAGCAAAAACCCATGTAGTCTACTTTGTAAAATACACAGACTATCAAAATGCCAACTTCATCCAAGTCCTTAAGTCAACTTGACAATATTTTTGACACAATTTTCTACACATTGCATCATAATTAGGTTTAATCTAATCTTAAAACATTGTCCAAAATGAATGTCCCAAGTTGCTCATACAAAGTTTTAAAATAAATATTTATTTTGGATAGTTTCTCTACATAAAACATTCATCTGTCATAAATCTTACAAAGCTATAATTAGCTTACCGCTAAATCATGTCAAATCAGATTCAAACACTGTACAATGCTGTAATAATCTCACTGTGAAGGCTACGTGTCAAGTGTAGGAAACGCGTCATACTTAGGAACTTGGAACAAAGCATTTCTTCGAACTTTATAATTAAGTTAAAAGATCGTCTCACCTGCGACTGCAAGTCCAGTGTCTGTTGTGCTCAAACATGCACACAAACACAATAAAACAGAAATCAACGAGCAGTAACTGTGAGTTGGCATCCTCTTGACCTGCAATCTCACAAACTCAAATTAAATAAGCGTTAGCACACACAACTACAATAAAAAATGGCGTTACTGCATCAAAACATCTGCTGAATCCCACTAAAAACGCAGTGAAATGGTTTAAAGTGCACGCATTTTTTTTAAGGTCCAATGATGTCTAGTCTAGTCAACTCTAACCCAAATGAAACTCACCTGCAGCTTTCTTGACTAATCTTGAAGACCTTGATTAGCTTGTTCAGGTGTTTTTGATCAGGGTTGGAGGAGGGGGTCATTGCATTCGCATATGATAATAATTAGACGATTGTTATTTTCCATGGCAACACTATCAAAGCCTAGGATGATGCAACAGTGGTTCAGCATTCACGTGGTACAAGTCGGAGCTCTCAGAAAATCCCAAGTCCAAGTTGTAATGATTAAACTCCAAGACACACCTAAAGGGTAACCCTGGTCAGAGCCTGACTCCACCCACTGGCAGTATTTGAAAAATGCTGGAAAAGTGGGCAGTGCCCAGCGGAGGGGGGCGTGCACCTGAGACGCATCTCTTTGTATGGAACTTGCCTAAGGCCCCGTCCACACTACTGCGTTTTCGTTTAAAAACGGAGAATTAAAACGAAAACGATCTCCGTCCACACTAGTGTTTTACCTGCGTATTAGAATTTATCTCTGTCCACACTAAAACGACTGAAAAAGTGGATCACGTGACCATTCACCAACACTGGGCATGCGCGCGCCGGTGTAAACAGTGGTTGGCGAATCAGGGAAAGATACGTCATGACTGATGACACCCAATCATAGAGCCGAGCGTGAGCCTCTGCGTCATCGTTTGTAAACTCCTCCGTTTTGTCTCGTCCACACTAAAACGCCCTCCGGAGATTCAAAACGCAGCTGCAGCGTTTCTAAACTTCTCCGTTTTAGGTCTTCGTTTTTCCCGTTTTAGTGTGGACGGGAGGTGCAAACGTAGCAAAAGGTCTCCGTTTTTAAACGAAAACGCAGTAGTGTGGACTGAGTCACCAACAACCGCTGTGTCACGTACCACCGCAAATATCCAATAGGAAAATTCAACTGCAGTAGCCACCGTTCAACCTGAAGAGGGCAGCACTAAGACGTTTTTACACCATATATTGTAGAAATAGAACACTTTATAAACAAATGGCAAAACTCAAATCAACGACTGGTATTAATAAAGATCCATTCTTACAGATCATTAACTAAAAAAAGTAGGTTAAGTGTTTAGTTACTCTTTAAGGACCTCAACAAGACACTTTTGGCATAAATCTGCAGAGTATAAAGAGAACGCATAAAATAATCAATAATCCAAAAACAGACAATAATTCATGAACAGACAATAATCCACATGGACATTGTGCTATGGATGTGGATCGAATACATTGCCAAATATTCACAGGATATGTATGCCATTTGCTATTATTTAATGTGAAATAGTGCTTCTCTCGTCTGTTGTCTAGAAGCAGAAGTGAAGTGAAGGGGGTGGGGGGGGGCTGTTTTCCTCTGGCCAACGAAGGAACAGTGATTACAAAACAAATTGGATCAAAACATTAAGAGTATTTGTCCATTTCCATCTATTTGGAAGTCGAAGTATTCACACCGGTTTGGAGACGAGATGTTGAGGATCAGATCCGATGGCTGTCTTGTCGATGAGGCCAGCACTTAAGGATGAGTCGGGATGGGTCCAGGCGCAGGTCAATAGCGTAGACGCCATCCTTCTTTTGATGTACCAAGTACATCAGGATTTACGGGACGTGTTCCCGGTTCTGGCTGATCTAAACTATGTAGCCTAATTTTGAATTAAGGAAGTCTATTGTGTGTAATGTGAATGCTAGGCCAAAGTGATGTGTTTTTAGTCTAGATTTGAACTGACAGAGTGTGTCTGCTTCCCGGACAATGTTAGTAAGATTGTTCCAGAGTTTTGGTGCTAAATAGGAAAAGGATCTACCGCCAGCAGTCGATTTCAATATTCTTGGTATTATCAACTGGCAGGAGTTTTGAGATCGCAATAGGCGTGAAGGACTATAATGCATTTAGAGCTCACTCAAGTACTGGGGATCTAAACAATTTAGTGCTTTGTAAGTAATCAGCAATATTTTAAAATGTATACGATGTTTAATAGGCAGCCAATGCAGGGTCGACAGAACCAGGCTTAAATGGTCATGTGGTTGGATATTCCATCAGGACAATGATCCAAAAATTTGCCATGGCCATCCCGTCCCCTGACCTTAAACAAACAATAAAAAATAAATAAATAAATAAATAAAATCAAGGATTGTTGAAATGTTCTCTTGTATCTTGCCTGGTGTTCTCCAACCTTATCAGACATAATAGGAGAATACTCAGGCTTGCAAAAGGTTTATTCAAAAATTACACTTGTTTTAATGTCTTGACTAACATACTAACGCACATGTAAAGTACTTGATTTTACTATAAATGTAATATTAAATAACAGTTAAAAGTGAATATTTTTTTAAACGCACTAAATTTAAATGTACTGAACACACACACTGTACTTTTAACAAACCATGCTAATAATTTTCAATTAAAATGCATTATTCTTTTACGTGCTCTGCTGTAGGTTCTATACAGGTGAAACATTCTCACTTTTCCACTTAGCATGTGATTCCAGACTGAAAAGGCTGAGCGTTACAATTTGACATTAAATGTAACCCGGGAAATACATTCAACAAAACTGAGGATTTTCGATTTTTAAAACACCGAGACAAATAGCAGTCCCAAACTTTTAGGAAATACAATTAATATGAGCCACCAGTCATTTACGAATAAATATAACAAAGTGAAAAATTGGCCATTAGAGGTTATGAAAACCACAATGTTAAAGCTCCAGTCCATAACTTATTTGGGTTAAATTAAACTTCAAGTTTGAGAAAGTACGTACATAACCAGTATTAAAAACGATCTGCTTGCCTTGACTGAATTCAAAACTGTGAGCTAATAATGTTTTTAAATCCCAATCGTAGATATTTGTTATCTGCTCATATTCGATTTCACCAGTGAACACCCAAATACCTGCGTGAAAATCCTGAATTACTACAAATGAAAATTAGTGGTATTTTTTGTTTTCTTCATGACAACTTGACATTTCTCCTCACATTAGCATCACCCTACATTTAATTTCTGATAACCTAGTTCAAAGCTTGACCATCTCGGTCACTTTTTGCTGACAAATTTTCAAATTGTTTGAAACTTTTGCTGCCTAACTCCCTGCAAGATAATATAGTAATCTCTTCAATAAAGCACTTTCACGGAAAAAAATAATAATAATAATATTACCCACACAGAAAGGAGTCTTAAACATTTATTTTGTGAAACCATGCAATTTGAATAAAGCACTGAATTGATCAGAACTCCAGTTGGCTATGCGTTACGCAAAATTGGCATGGGCAGTTTGCTGGAAACCTGTGAGGGGTTTCCAATTTACCCCTGGAGGCTTGGGCGGCAGGCTTCACTGGAGGTAAACTTCACTTGAGGCTTGAACAGTTGGGCGGAAAACTTCACTGGAGCCTTAGGCCATTCAGCAGTAAGCTTCATTGGAGGCTTGGGCGGTTCTGCAGCAAGCTTCACTGGAGGCTTGGGGGCAGGCTTCATTGGAGGCATGAACAGTTTGGCAGAAAGCTTCACTGGATTCCTGGGCAGTTCGGCAGAAATCTTCACTTCAGGCTTGGGCGGGTAGATGGCAGGCTTCCTTGGAGGCGCAAGCGGTTCAGCAGCAGGATTCACTGGTTGCTTGGAGGGATCTGAAACTAGCCTCGCTGGAGGCACGGGCAGTTTAGCGGCAGGGCTCACCAGAGGCTCGGGCAGTCCGGGCCCAGGGTTGACTGGAGGCTCGGGCAGTTCGGGCGCAGGGTTGACCGGAGGCTCGGGCAGTTCGGGCGCAGGGTTGACCGGAGGCTCGGGCAGTTCGGGCGCAGGGTTGACCGGAGGCTCGGGCAGTTCGGGCGCAGGGTTGACCGGAGGCTCGGGCAGTTCGGGCGCAGGGTTGACCGGAGGCTCGGGCAGTTCGGGCGCAGGGTTCACCGGAGGCTCGGGCAGTTCGGGCGCAGGGTTCACCGGAGGCTCGGGCAGTTCGGGCGCAGGGTTCACCGGAGGCTCGGGCAGTTCGGGCGCAGGGTTGACCGGAGGCTCGGGCGCAGGGTTCACCGGAGGCTCGGGCAGTTCGGGCGCAGGGTTCACCGGAGGCTCGGGCAGTTCGGGCGCAGGGTTCACCGGAGGCTCGGGCAGTTCGGGCGCAGGGTTCACCGGAGGCTCGGGCAGTTCGGGCGCAGGGTTCACCGGAGGCTCGGGCAGTTCGGGCGCAGGGTTCACCGGAGGCTCGGGCAGTTCGGGCGCAGGGTTCACCGGAGGCTCGGGCAGTTCGGGCGCAGGGTTCACCGGAGGCTCGGGCAGTTCGGGCGCAGGGTTCACCGGAGGCTCGGGCAGTTCGGGCGCAGGGTTCACCGGAGGCTCGGGCAGTTCAGGGGCAGGCTTCACTGGAGGCCCTGCCAGTTCGCAGGCAGGCTTGACTGGAGGCCCGGCCAGTTCGCAGGCAGGCTTGACTGGAGGCCCGGCCAGTTCGCAGGCAGGCTTGACTGGAGGCCCGGCCAGTTTGACATCAGGTTTTACTGGAAGCATGGACAGTTCAGCAGCGGGCTTCATTGGAGGCTTGAATAGTTTGGCGGCAAGCATCACTGGAGGCTTGGGCACAGACTTAACTGGAGTGATAAAATTATAAAAGACAAACTGAAGAAAAAACTAGAAAGCTGACCCCAAACACTACGACAATACTAGAAGATAACACATACCTGTATTTGGAGCCATACACTGACGTCCACGTCCATTGCTGTAGCATTTCTCATTGTTCGGACAGTCACTGTCATAGGCACACAGAACGGCACACTTACCTGCACCAGATTTTTCACTTCGGCACTCTGACTTTGCTGTTATATACAGATAGGAGACAAAGAAACCTCACTGAATACAGAAGGTGTAATCCACACAAAAAAACTGACAACATTTAAAAACCATTTTGCTTATGGAAGCTTGTTTCCACTTCCAAAAAAAGAAAAGAAAAAGAAAAAAAGTTGACTAATTGACTCAATTTACCAGTTTTTCTTAGAATTATGAGATAAGGCACAACTACCCCTCTTTTTATTCTTCATGGCATAAACAAGCTTCCATAAGAGTTCAAACAGCACTGTGATCACAAGATTCAGTGCATCACGCTATCAACTGCAAATTTCAAAGCTGCATTCAGGCTCGGGGTGGGACTCAGCCAGATGCGCTAAATGCTCAGACATGTGGTTAAACACAGAAGAGTTCTGGTATGTTTTATATCTTAACAAGAATACAAAGAACTAGCAAAAACCCATGTAGTCTACTTTGTAAAATACACAGACTATCAAAATGCCAACTTCATCCAAGTCCTTAAGTCAACTTGACAATATTTTTGACACAATTTTCTACACATTGCATCATAATTAGGTTTAATCTAATCTTAAAACATTGTCCAAAATGAATGTCCCAAGTTGCTCATACAAAGTTTTAAAATAAATATTTATTTTGGATAGTTTCTCTACATAAAACATTCATCTGTCATAAATCTTACAAAGCTATAATTAGCTTACCGCTAAATCATGTCAAATCAGATTCAAACACATGCTGTAATAATCTCACTGTGAAGGCTGCGTGTCAAGTGTAGGAAACGCATCATACTTAGGAACTTGGAACAAAGCATTTCTTCGAACTTTATAATTAAGTTAAAAGATCGTCTCACCTGCGACTGCAAGTCCAGTGTCTGTTGTGCTCAAACATGCACACAAACACAATAAAACAGAAATCAACGAGCAGTAACTGTGAGTTGGCATCCTCTTGACCTGCAATCTCACAAACTCAAATTAAATAAGCGTTAGCACACACAACTACAATAAAAAATGGCGTTACTGCATCAAAAGATCTGCTGAATCCCACTAAAAACGCAGTGAAATGGTTTAAAGTGCACGCATTTTTTTTAAGGTCCAATGATGTCTAGTCTAGTCAACTCTAACCCAAATGAAACTCACCTGCAGCTTTCTTGACTAATCTTGAAGACCTTGATTAGCTTGTTCAGGTGTTTTTGATCAGGGTTGGAGGAGGGGGTCATTGCATTCGCATATGATAATAATTAGACGATTGTTATTTTCCATGGCAACACTATCAAAGCCTAGGATGATGCAACAGTGGTTCAGCATTCACGTGGTACAAGTCGGAGCTCTCAGAAAATCCCAAGTCCAAGTTGTAATGATTAAACTCCAAGACACACCTAAAGGGTAACCCTGGTCAGAACCTGACTCCACCCACTGGCAATATTTGAAAAATGCTGGAAAAGTGGGCAGTGCCCAGCGGAGGGGGGCGTGCACCTGAGACGCATCTCTTTGTATGGAACTTGCTTAAGGCCCCGTCCACACTACTGCGTTTTCGTTTAAAAACGGAGAATTAAAACGAAAACGATCTCCGTCCACACTAGCGTTTTACCTGCGTATTAGAATTTATCTCTGTCCACACTAAAACGACTGAAAAAGTGGATCACGTGACCATTCACCAACACTGGGCATGCGCGCGCCGGTGTAAACAGTGGTTGGCGAATCAGGGAAAGATACGTCATGACTGATGACACCCAATCATAGAGCCGAGCGTGAGCCTCTGCGTCATCGTTTGTAAACTCCTCCGTTTTGTCTCGTCCACACTAAAACGCCCTCCGGAGAGTCAAAACGCAAAACGCAGCTGCAGCGTTTCTAAACTTCTCCGTTTTAGGTCTTCGTTTTTCCCGTTTTAGTGTGGACGGGAGGTGCAAACGTAGCAAAAGGTCTCCGTTTTTAAACGAAAACGCAGTAGTGTGGACTGAGTCACCAACAACCGCTGTGTCACGTACCAACGCAAATATCCAATAGGAAAATTCAACTGCAGTAGCCACCGTTCAACCTGAAGAGGGCAGCACTAAGACGTTTTTACACCATATATTGTAGAAATAGAACACTTTATAAACAAATGGCAAAACTCAAATCAACGACTGGTATTAATAAAGATCCATTCTTACAGATCATTAACTAAAAAAAGTAGGTTAAGTGTTTAGTTACTCTTTAAGGACCTCAACAAGACACTTTTGGCATAAATCTGCAGAGTATAAAGAGAACGCATAAAATAATCAATAATCCAAAAACAGACAATAATTCATGAACAGACAATAATCCACATGGACATTGTGCTATGGATGTGGATCGAATACATTGCCAAATATTCACAGGATATGTATGCCATTTGCTATTATTTAATGTGAAATAGTGCTTCTCTCGTCTGTTGTCTAGAAGCAGAAGTGAAGTGAAGGGGGTGGGGGGGGGCTGTTTTCCTCTGGCCAACGAAGGAACAGTGATTACAAAACAAATTGGATCAAAACATTAAGAGTATTTGTCCATTTCCATCTATTTGGAAGTCGAAGTATTCACACCGGTTTGGAGACGAGATGTTGAGGATCAGATCCGATGGCTGTCTTGTCGATGAGGCCAGCACTTAAGGATGAGTCGGGATGGGTCCAGGCGCAGGTCAATAGCGTAGACGCCATCCTTCTTTTGATGTACCAAGTACATCAGGATTTACGGGACGTGTTCCCGGTTCTGGCTGATCTAAACTATGTAGCCTAATTTTGAATTAAGGAAGTCTATTGTGTGTAATGTGAATGCTAGGCCAAAGTGATGTGTTTTTAGTCTAGATTTGAACTGACAGAGTGTGTCTGCTTCCCGGACAATGTTAGTAAGATTGTTCCAGAGTTTTGGTGCTAAATAGGAAAAAGATCTACCGCCAGCAGTCGATTTCAATATTCTTGGTATTATCAACTGGCAGGAGTTTTGAGATCGCAATAGGCGTGAAGGACTATAATGCATTTAGAGCTCACTCAAGTACTGGGGATCTAAACAATTTAGTGCTTTGTAAGTAATCAGCAATATTTTAAAATGTATACGATGTTTAATAGGCAGCCAATGCAGGGTCGACAGAACCAGGCTTAAATGGTCATGTGGTTGGATATTCCAACAGGACAATGATCCAAAAATTTGCCATGGCCATCCCGTCCCCTGAACTTAAACAAACAATAAAAATAAATAAATAAATAAAATCAAGGATTGTTGAAATGTTCTCTTGTATCTTGCCTGGTGTTCTCCAACCTTATCAGACATAATAGGAGAATACTCAGGCTTGCAAAAGGTTTATTCAAAAATTACACTTGTTTTAATGTCTTGACTAACATACTAACGCACATGTAAAGTACTTGATTTTACTATAAATGTAATATTAAATAACAGTTAAAAGTGAATATTTTTTTAAACGCACTAAATTTAAATGTACTGAACACACACACTGTACTTTTAACAAACCATGCTAATAATTTTCAATTAAAATGCATTATTCTTTTACGTGCTCTGCTGTAGGTTCTATACAGGTGAAACATTCTCACTTTTCCACTTAGCATGTGATTCCAGACTGAAAAGGCTGAGCGTTACAATTTGACATTAAATGTAACCCGGGAAATACATTCAACAAAACTGAGGATTTTCGATTTTTAAAACACCGAGACAAATAGCAGTCCCAAACTTTTAGGAAATACAATTAATATGAGCCACCAGTCATTTACGAATAAATATAACAAAGTGAAAAATTGGCCATTAGAGGTTATGAAAACCACAATGTTAAAGCTCCAGTCCATAACTTATTTGGGTTAAATTAAACTTCAAGTTTGAGAAAGTACGTACATAACCAGTATTAAAAACGATCTGCTTGCCTTGACTGAATTCAAAACTGTGAGCTAATAATGTTTTTAAATCCCAATCGTAGATATTCAGATAGATATTTGTTATCTGCTCATATTCGATTTCACCAGTGAACACCCAAATACCTGCGTGAAAATCCTGAATTACTACAAATGAAAATTAGTGGTATTTTTTGTTTTCTTCATGACAACTTGACATTTCTCCTCACATTAGCATCACCCTACATTTAATTTCTGATAACCTAGTTCAAAGCTTGACCATCTCGGTCACTTTTTGCTGACAAATTTTCAAATTGTTTGAAACTTTTGCTGCCTAACTCCCTGCAAGATAATATAGTAATCTCTTCAATAAAGCACTTTCATGGAAAAAATTAATAATAATATTACCCACACAGAAAGGAGTCTTAAACATTTATTTTGTGAAACCATGCAATTTGAATAAAGCACTGAATTGATCAGAACTCCAGTTGGCTATGCGTTACGCAAAATTGGCATGGGCAGTTTGCTGGAAACCTGTGAGGGGTTTCCAATTTACCCCTGGAGGCTTGGGCGGCAGGCTTCACTGGAGGTAAACTTCACTTGAGGCTTGAACAGTTGGGCGGAAAACTTCACTGGAGCCTTAGGCCATTCAGCAGTAAGCTTCATTGGAGGCTTGGGCGGTTCTGCAGCAAGCTTCACTGGAGGCTTGGGGGCAGGCTTCATTGGAGGCATGAACAGTTTGGCAGAAAGCTTCACTGGATTCCTGGGCAGTTCGGCAGAAATCTTCACTTCAGGCTTGGGCGGGTAGATGGCAGGCTTCCTTGGAGGCGCAAGCGGTTCAGCAGCAGGATTCACTGGTTGCTTGGAGGGATCTAAAACTAGCCTCGCTGGAGGCACGGGCAGTTTAGCGGCAGGGCTCACCAGAGGCTCGGGCAGTCCGGGCGCAGGGTTGACCGGAGGCTCGGGCAGTTCGGGCGCAGGGTTGACCGGAGGCTCGGGCAGTTCGGGCGCAGGGTTGACCGGAGGCTCGGGCAGTTCGGGCGCAGGGTTGACCGGAGGCTCGGGCAGTTCGGGCGCAGGGTTGACCGGAGGCTCGGGCAGTTCGGGCGCAGGGTTCACCGGAGGCTCGGGCAGTTCGGGCGCAGGGTTCACCGGAGGCTCGGGCAGTTCGGGCGCAGGGTTCACCGGAGGCTCGGGCAGTTCGGGCGCAGGGTTCACCGGAGGCTCGGGCAGTTCGGGCGCAGGGTTCACCGGAGGCTCGGGCAGTTCGGGCGCAGGGTTCACCGGAGGCTCGGGCAGTTCAGGGGCAGGCTTCACAGGAGGCCCTGCCAGTTCGCAGGCAGGCTTGACTGGAGGCCCGGCCAGTTCGCAGGCAGGCTTGACTGGAGGCCCGGCCAGTTCGCAGGCAGGCTTGACTGGAGGCCCGGCCAGTTTGACATCAGGTTTTTCTGGAAGAATGGACAGTTCAGCAGCGGGCTTCATTGGAGGCTTGAATAGTTTGGCGGCAAGCATCACTGGAGGCTTGGGCACAGACTTAACTGGAGTGATAAAATTATAAAAGACAAACTGAAGAAAAAACTAGAAAGCTGACCCCAAACACTACGACAATACTAGAAGATAACACATACCTGTATTTGGAGCCATACACTGACGTCCACGTCCATTGCTGTAGCATTTCTCATTGTTCGGACAGTCACTGTCATAGGCACACAGAACGGCACACTTACCTGCACCAGATTTTTCACTTCGGCACTCTGACTTTGCTGTTATATACAGATAGGAGACAAAGAAACCTCACTGAATACAGAAGGTGTAATCCACACAAAAAAACTGACAACATTTAAAAACCATTTTGCTTATGGAAGCTTGTTTCCACTTCCAAAAAAAGAAAAGAAAAAGAAAAAAAGTTGACTAATTGACTCAATTTACCAGTTTTTCTTAGAATTATGAGATAAGGCACAACTACCCCTCTTTTTATTCTTCATGGCATAAACAAGCTTCCATAAGAGTTCAAACAGCACTGTGATCACAAGATTCAGTGCATCACGCTATCAACTGCAAATTTCAAAGCTGCATTCAGGCTCGGGGTGGGACTCAGCCAGATGCGCTAAATGCTCAGACATGTGGTTAAACACAGAAGAGTTCTGGTATGTTTTATATCTTAACAAGAACAAATGGCAAAACTCAAATCAACGACTGGTATTAATAAAGATCCATTCTTACAGATCATTAACTAAAAAAAGTAGGTTAAGTGTTTAGTTACTCTTTAAGGACCTCAACAAGACACTTTTGGCATAAATCTGCAGAGTATAAAGAGAACGCATAAAATAATCAATAATCCAAAAACAGACAATAATTCATGAACAGACAATAATCCACATGGACATTGTGCTATGGATGTGGATCGAATACATTGCCAAATATTCACAGGATATGTATGCCATTTGCTATTATTTAATGTGAAATAGTGCTTCTCTCGTCTGTTGTCTAGAAGCAGAAGTGAAGTGAAGGGGGTGGGGGGGGGCTGTTTTCCTCTGGCCAACGAAGGAACAGTGATTACAAAACAAATTGGATCAAAACATTAAGAGTATTTGTCCATTTCCATCTATTTGGAAGTCGAAGTATTCACACCGGTTTGGAGACGAGATGTTGAGGATCAGATCCGATGGCTGTCTTGTCGATGAGGCCAGCACTTAAGGATGAGTCGGGATGGGTCCAGGCGCAGGTCAATAGCGTAGACGCCATCCTTCTTTTGATGTACCAAGTACATCAGGATTTACGGGACGTGTTCCCGGTTCTGGCTGATCTAAACTATGTAGCCTAATTTTGAATTAAGGAAGTCTATTGTGTGTAATGTGAATGCTAGGCCAAAGTGATGTGTTTTTAGTCTAGATTTGAACTGACAGAGTGTGTCTGCTTCCCGGACAATGTTAGTAAGATTGTTCCAGAGTTTTGGTGCTAAATAGGAAAAGGATCTACCGCCAGCAGTCGATTTCAATATTCTTGGTATTATCAACTGGCAGGAGTTTTGAGATCGGTAATAGGCGTGAAGGACTATAATGCATTTAGAGCTCACTCAAGTACTGGGGATCTAAACAATTTAGTGCTTTGTAAGTAATCAGCAATATTTTAAAATGTATACGATGTTTAATAGGCAGCCAATGCATGGTCGACAGAACCAGGCTTAAATGGTCATGTGGTTGGATATTCCAACAGGACAATGATCCAAAAATTTGCCATGGCCATCCCGTCCCCTGACCTTAAACAAACAATAAAAATAAATAAATAAATAAAATCAAGGATTGTTGAAATGTTCTCTTGTATCTTGCCTGGTGTTCTCCAACCTTATCAGACATAATAGGAGAATACTCAGGCTTGCAAAAGGTTTATTCAAAAATTACACTTGTTTTAATGTCTTGACTAACATACTAACGCACATGTAAAGTACTTGATTTTACTATAAATGTAATATTAAATAACAGTTAAAAGTGAATATTTTTTTAAACGCACTAAATTTAAATGTACTGAACACACACACTGTACTTTTAACAAACCATGCTAATAATTTTCAATTAAAATGCATTATTCTTTTACGTGCTCTGCTGTAGGTTCTATACAGGTGAAACATTCTCACTTTTCCACTTAGCATGTGATTCCAGACTGAAAAGGCTGAGCGTTACAATTTGACATTAAATGTAACCCGGGAAATACATTCAACAAAACTGAGGATTTTCGATTTTTAAAACACCGAGACAAATAGCAGTCCCAAACTTTTAGGAAATACAATTAATATGAGCCACCAGTCATTTACGAATAAATATAACAAAGTGAAAAATTGGCCATTAGAGGTTATGAAAACCACAATGTTAAAGCTCCAGTCCATAACTTATTTGGGATAAATTAAACTTCAAGTTTGAGAAAGTACGTACATAACCAGTATTAAAAACGATCTGCTTGCCTTGACTGAATTCAAAACTGCGAGCTAATAATGTTTTTAAATCCCAATCGTAGATATTTGTTATCTGCTCATATTCGATTTCACCAGTGAACACCCAAATACCTGCGTGAAAATCCTGAATTACTACAAATGAAAATTAGTGGTATTTTTTGTTTTCTTCATGACAACTTGACATTTCTCCTCACATTAGCATCACCCTACATTTAATTTCTGATAACCTAGTTCAAAGCTTGACCATCTCGGTCACTTTTTGCTGACAAATTTTCAAATTGTTTGAAACTTTTGCTGCCTAACTCCCTGCAAGATAATATAGTAATCTCTTCAATAAAGCACTTTCACGGAAAAAAATAATAATAATAATATTACCCACACAGAAAGGAGTCTTAAACATTTATTTTGTGAAACCATGCAATTTGAATAAAGCACTGAATTGATCAGAACTCCAGTTGGCTATGCGTTACGCAAAATTGGCATGGGCAGTTTGCTGGAAACCTGTGAGGGGTTTCCAATTTACCCCTGGAGGCTTGGGCGGCAGGCTTCACTGGAGGTAAACTTCACTTGAGGCTTGAACAGTTGGGCGGAAAACTTCACTGGAGCCTTAGGCCATTCAGCAGTAAGCTTCATTGGAGGCTTGGGCGGTTCTGCAGCAAGCTTCACTGGAGGCTTGGGGGCAGGCTTCATTGGAGGCATGAACAGTTTGGCAGAAAGCTTCACTGGATTCCTGGGCAGTTCGGCAGAAATCTTCACTTCAGGCTTGGGCGGGTAGATGGCAGGCTTCCTTGGAGGCGCAAGCGGTTCAGCAGCAGGATTCACTGGTTGCTTGGAGGGATCTGAAACTAGCCTCGCTGGAGGCACGGGCAGTTTAGCGGCAGGGCTCACCAGAGGCTCGGGCAGTCCGGGCGCAGGGTTGACCAGAGGCTCGGGCAGTTCGGGCACAGGGTTGACCGGCAGTTCGGGCGCAGGGTTGACCGGAGGCTCGGGCAGTTCGGGCGCAGGGTTGACCGGAGGCTCGGGCAGTTCGGGCGCAGGGTTGACCGGAGGCTCGGGCAGTTCGGGCGCAGGGTTGACCGGAGGCTCGGGCAGTTCGGGCAGTTCGGGCGCAGGGTTCACCGGAGGCTCGGGCAGTTCGGGCGCAGGGTTCACCGGAGGCTCGGGCAGTTCGGGCGCAGGGTTCACCGGAGGCTCGGGCAGTTCGGGCGCAGGGTTCACCGGAGGCTCGGGCAGTTCGGGCGCAGGTTCACCGGAGGCTCGGGCAGTTCGGGCGCAGGGTTGACGGGAGGCTCGGTCACAGGGTTCACCGGAGGCTCGGGCAGTTCGGGCGCAGGGTTCACCGGAGGCTCGGGCAGTTCGGGCGCAGGGTTCACCGGAGGCTCGGGCAGTTCGGGTGCAGGGTTCACCGGAGGCTCGGGCAGTTCGGGCGCAGGGTTCACCGGAGGCTCGGGCAGTTCGGGCGCAGGGTTCACCGGAGGCTCGGCCAGTTCAGGGGCAGGCTTCACTGGAGGCCCTGCCAGTTCGCAGGCAGGCTTGACTGGAGGCCCGGCCAGTTCGCAGGCAGGCTTGACTGGAGGCCCGGCCAGTTCGCAGGCAGGCTTGACTGGAGGCCCGGCCAGTTCGCAGGCAGGCTTGACTGGAGGCCCGGCCAGTTTGACATCAGGTTTTTCTGGAAGCATGGACAGTTCAGCAGCGGGCTTCATTGGAGGCTTGAATAGTTTGGCGGCAAGCATCACTGGAGGCTTGGGCACAGACTTAACTGGAGTGATAAAATTATAAAAGACAAACTGAAGAAAAAACTAGAAAGCTGACCCCAAACACTACGACAATACTAGAAGATAACACATACCTGTATTTGGAGCCATACACTGACGTCCACGTCCATTGCTGTAGCATTTCTCATTGTTCGGACAGTCACTGTCATAGGCACACAGAACGGCACACTTACCTGCACCAGATTTTTCACTTCGGCACTCTGACTTTGCTGTTATATACAGATAGGAGACAAAGAAACCTCACTGAATACAGAAGGTGTAATCCACACAAAAAAACTGACAACATTTAAAAACCATTTTGCTTATGGAAGCTTGTTTCCACTTCCAAAAAAAGAAAAGAAAAAGAAAAAAAGTTGACTAATTGACTCAATTTACCAGTTTTTCTTAGAATTATGAGATAAGGCACAACTACCCCTCTTTTTATTCTTCATGGCATAAACAAGCTTCCATAAGAGTTCAAACAGCACTGTGATCACAAGATTCAGTGCATCACGCTATCAACTGCAAATTTCAAAGCCGCATTCAGGCTCGGGGTGGGACTCAGCCAGATGTGCTAAATGCTCAGACATGTGGTTAAACACAGAAGAGTTCTGGTATGTTTTATATCTTAACAAGAATACAAAGAACTAGCAAAAACCCATGTAGTCTACTTTGTAAAATACACAGACTATCAAAATGCCAACTTCATCCAAGTCCTTAAGTCAACTTGACAATATTTTTGACACAATTTTCTACACATTGCATCATAATTAGGTTTAATCTAATCTTAAAACATTGTCCAAAATGAATGTCCCAAGTTGCTCATACAAAGTTTTAAAATAAATATTTATTTTGGATAGTTTCTCTACATAAAACATTCATCTGTCATAAATCTTACAAAGCTATAATTAGCTTACCGCTAAATCAGATTCAAACACTGTACAATGCTGTAATAATCTCACTGTGAAGGCTACGTGTCAAGTGTAGGAAACGCGTCATACTTAGGAACTTGGAACAAAGCATTTCTTCGAACTTTATAATTAAGTTAAAAGATCGTCTCACCTGCGACTGCAAGTCCAGTGTCTGTTGTGCTCAAACATGCACACAAACACAATAAAACAGAAATCAACGAGCAGTAACTGTGAGTTGGCATCCTCTTGACCTGCAATCTCACAAACTCAAATTAAATAAGCGTTAGCACACACAACTACAATAAAAAATGGCGTTACTGCATCAAAACATCTGCTGAATCCCACTAAAAACACAGTGAAATGGTTTAAAGTGCACGCATTTTTTTAAGGTCCAATGATGTCTAGTCTAGTCAACTCTAACCCAAATGAAACTCACCTGCAGCTTTCTTGACTAATCTTGAAGACCTTGATTAGCTTGTTCAGGTGTTTTTGATCAGGGTTGGAGGAGGGGGTCATTGCATTCGCATATGATAATAATTAGACGATTGTTATTTTCCATGGCAACACTATCAAAGCCTAGGATGATGCAACAGTGGTTCAGCATTCACGTGGTACAAGTCGGAGCTCTCAGAAAATCCCAAGTCCAAGTTGTAATGATTAAACTCCAAGACACACCTAAAGGGTAACCCTGGTCAGAACCTGACTCCACCCATTGGCAATATTTGAAAAATGCTGGAAAAGTGGGCAGTGCCCAGCGGAGGGGGGCGTGCACCTGAGACGCATCTCTTTGTATGGAACTTGCTTAAGGCCCCGTCCACACTAATGCGTTTTCGTTTAAAAACGGAGAATTAAAACGAAAACGATCTCCGTCCACACTAGCGTTTTACCTGCGTATTAGAATTTATCTCTGTCCACACTAAAACGACTGAAAAAGTGGATCACGTGACCATTCACCAACACTGGGCATGCGCGCGCCGGTGTAAACAGTGGTTGGCGAATCAGGGAAAGATACGTCATGACTGATGACACCCAATCATAGAGCCGAGCGTGAGCCTCTGCGTCATCGTTTGTAAACTCCTCCGTTTTGTCTCGTCCACACTAAAACGCCCTCCGGAGAGTCAAAACGCAAAACGCAGCTGCAGCGTTTCTAAACTTCTCCGTTTTAGGTCTTCGTTTTTCCCGTTTTAGTGTGGACGGGAGGTGCAAACGTAGCAAAAGGTCTCCGTTTTTAAACGAAAACGCAGTAGTGTGGACTGAGTCACCAACAACCGCTGTGTCACGTACCAACGCAAATATCCAATAGGAAAATTCAACTGCAGTAGCCACCGTTCAACCTGAAGAGGGCAGCACTAAGACGTTTTTACACCATATATTGTAGAAATAGAACACTTTATAAACAAATGGCAAAACTCAAATCAACGACTGGTATTAATAAAGATCCATTCTTACAGATCATTAACTAAAAAAAGTAGTGTGGTATGGGGGGCGTGGTTCAGCGCTGTCTGCAGCGGGAGAGCGGGGGAGGAGTCGAGCGGGAAGTAAGCGGGTCAAGTGCAAATGATAAACACCTGTCTGTGATTGCAGTGATTGGCGTTGGGAGAGTATATAAGCGGCTCAGTGAGACGCTTCTTTTGAGAGAGTCTGGAGCTTGTGTGCAGACACCGGGAGCTGGAAAGCTGTGAACAGAGGAACTGTCAGAAACCCAAGGAAGCTGTGGATCAGCGGGAACGAGTCTGTGATATTATTTTGTTGATGTTACGTTGAAGCGCGCAGTCGCTGTGGAAAGAGTATTTTTATTTGATCTGTCTGAATAAAGCACACAAGCTCCAGTATTTGCCGACCCCTTTTGCCTTCTTCCATCACATCGTCTGAACCTTACCACACTGGTGCCGAAACCCGGGATGGAAGAAGCAGCCGCCGCCAGGAATCCTCTGTCTTCGCCATTTGCGGAGATCATCCAGGGGCTCGCGGGCTTGCATCAGCAACACCAGGCAGCCCTGTTGAAGATGGAGGAGCAGCAGGAACGACGCTTCGACGCGCTCCTCCAGGAACAACGGGAGGCCCGCGAGCAGTTCCGGAGCTGGGTGGACCAGGGGGTCCGCTCCCCGCCCGCGGCCCCAGCCCTCCACAAGATGGGGCCGCTCGACGATCCGGAGGCCTTCCTGGACCTCTTTGAGAGGACGGCCGGGGCGGGGAAGTGGCCGGAAACTGACTGGCCGCTGCGCCTCATTCCACTACTGTCCGGGGAGGCGCAGCTCGCCGCCCAACAACTGCCAGTCAGCAGCCTCCTGGTCTACCAGGACCTCAAGCGTGCCATCTTGCAGCGGGTCGGTCGATCTCCGGAGCAAAGCCGCCAGCGGTTCCGTTCCCTAGAGCTGGGGGAGGTCGGCCGACCCTTCGTCTTCGCACAGCAGCTCCGGGACGCCTGCCGCAAATGGCTGGTGGCCGAGGGCCGCGACGTCGAAGGAGTCATCGAGCTGGTGGTGCTGGAGCAGTTTATCACCAAGCTACCCAAGAAAACCGCTCAGTGGGTCCAGTGCCACCGGCCGACGTCGCTGGACCAGGCCATCACGTTGGCGGAGGACCAGCTGGTGGCGTGCCCAGGGGTCGGCGAGCCACAACCATCATCTTCTCTCTCTCTCTCTCTCCCCTCTCCCTCTCCCTCTCGCCCTGTCCCCGCTCCCAGGTCTCGAGGTGGATTTCCCCCGCGACCAGCACCCCGCTGGAGGTCCGGCCCCAGCACGGAGGCGCCCCGTGCTCCACCTCGGGGAGGATCCCTGCCTGGGAGCGTTCCGGCGTCCGCTGGCCCCGCGCTCTCCCAACGCCAATCCCTTGACCCGCTTCCCGCCGCCGGAGTGGCGGGGAGGCCTGGGCCGGCCTGTTGGCGTTGTGGGGACCCGGGGCACTTTATCGACAGGTGTCCATTGATGGAGGTGGACACCTTCATTCGGGTCCCCTATGCGCCACAGGCTGCCCCCGATCAGACTGGGCTGTATCAGATACCCGTGAGTATTAAGGGGGTTACGTGTCAAGCTTTGGTGGATTCAGGTTGTAACCAGACCTCCATCCACCAAAGCTTGATTCAGCCAGGGGCATTGGATAAGAGCCGCGAGGTTATGGTGCGGTGTGTGCACGGCGAGGTGATGGGGTATCCCGTCGTGCCAGTCATCATCCGATTTAGGGGACAAAAACATAGTGTGGAGGTGGCAGTTAATCCGCACCTCCGGCACCCGCTGATTTTGGGTACCAATTGGCCGGGGTTTCAATCGTTATTGGCTTGTTTGTGTGCGGGTGCTCCTGGGAAAAAACAACGGCACCGGGGGGGGGCGACTGTTCAGGCCGGCGAAGCTGTTCCGGGACCATCGGCGGCTGAGCCAGAGGAACGGAACGGGGCCGAGATACCCATCTTTTCGGTCCGTGATGATTTTCCTCTGGAACAGTCCCGAGATGATACGCTAAAAAACGCGTTTGAACGGGTCCAGGTCATCGACGGGCAGCCGGTGCGGCCCGATCAGCCGCTCACGTACCCATATTTTGCCATGATTAAAGATAGGTTGTATCGGGTGACTCAGGACATCCAGACAAAGCAAGATACAACCCAGTTGTTAGTACCTAAAAGCCGTCGGGAAATGCTTTTCCAGGCGGCTCATTCTAATCCGATGGCTGGACACCTCGGGCAGACAGCCACGTTAAATCGTTTAATGGCCCGATTCTTTTGGCCGGGCATTCATGAGAATGTGCGCAGGTGGTGCGCGTCTTGTCATGAATGTCAGTTAGTGAACCCTCCGGCCCATAGTAAAGCACCATTGTGCCCCCTGCCGTTAGTCGAGGTCCCCTTCGAGCGAATTGGCATGGACCTCATCGGGCCATTAGAGCGATCAGCACGGGGGCATCGCTTTGCATTAGTCCTGGTGGATTATGCCACGCGATACCCTGAAGCAGTCCCACTACGCAATATTTCGGCTAAAAGCGTTGCGAGTGCGCTGTTTCAATTAATCTCCCGGGTGGGAATCCCAAAAGAGATTCTCACCGATCAGGGCACGGCGTTTATGTCACGTACGATACGCGAACTATATGAATTATTGGGCATTAAATCGATTCGCACCAGCGTCTATCACCCACAAACCGACGGTCTGGTAGAACGATTTAATCGCACGTTAAAATCCATGATTCGTAAGTTCGTGCGGGAAGACGCCAAAAATTGGGATAAGTGGTTGGAACCCCTCTTGTTCGCTGTACGGGAGGTCCCCCAAGCCTCCACGGGGTTTTCCCCCTTTGAGCTTCTCTATGGACGCCAGCCCCGCGGGGTTTTGGATGTCCTTAGGGAGGCTTGGGAGGACGGACCTTCTAATAGCAAAAACGAAATTCAGTATGTCCTGGACCTGCGAACAAAACTCCACACTTTGGGGCGGCTCTCTATGGAGAATTTGTTACAGGCTCAGGACAGACAAAGTCGGCTGTACAATAGGGGGGCTAAGCTACGTAAATTTGCACCGGGAGATAAAGTGCTCGTATTACTTCCCACATCCAGCTCGAAATTACTCGCCAAGTGGCAAGGACCGTTTGTGGTTACACGGCGAGTTAATGATCTTAACTATGAAATCATTCGTTCAGATAGGGGGGGAGCACATCAGACATACCACCTCAACCTCCTTAAAAAATGGAATGAGGTGGAGTCAGCGATGCTGGCGACGGTGGTGAGTGGGGAGGAGGATCTCGGGCCAGAGGCGAATGTAAAAGTGCAATCCCGCCCTCTGGCCGCTTGTGGGGACCACCTCTCACCGTCCCAGATCGCTGACATCCAACAGCTACAAGCGGAATTCGCAGATGTGTTCTCACCCCTCCCTGGCCGAACGAATCTCATACAGCACCACGTTGAGACGGAGCCGGGCGTGGTGGTTCGCAGCCGGCCATATAGATTACCTGAACATAAGAAAAAGGTAGTTCAGGATGAATTAGCGGCGATGCTGGATATGGGGGTAATAGAGGAATCCAACAGTGACTGGGCAAGCCCGATAGTTTTAGTGCCTAAAACCGACGGCACCGTCCGGTTCTGTGTGGATTACCGCAAGGTGAATGCTGTATCGAAGTTCGATGCATATCCAATGCCCAGGGTTGACGAGTTACTCGATCGGCTAGGCACGGCTCGGTTTTATTCGACACTGGATTTAACGAAGGGATATTGGCAGATCCCCTTATCTCCAATGTCCAAAGAAAAGACTGCTTTCACGACGCCGTTCGGATTACACCAATTTGTCACCCTTCCGTTCGGTTTGTTCGGGGCACCTGCCACCTTCCAGCGCTTGATGGACCGGATTCTACGGCCGCATGCTGCATATGCTGCGGCGTACTTGGATGACATTATCATCTATAGTAACGATTGGCCGCGGCATGTGCAGCATTTGCGAGCGGTTCTCAAGTCGCTGAGGAGGGCGGGGCTCACGGCCAACCCGAAGAAGTGTGCGATTGGGCGCGTGGAGGTCAGGTATCTGGGCTTCCACTTGGGACACGGACAGGTGCGTCCCCAAATTGACAAGACCGCCGCGATTGCGACCTGTCCGAGACCCAAGACCAAAAAGGAGGTTAGACAGTTCCTGGGGCTGGCAGGATATTATAGGAGATTTGTGCCTGATTATTCGGACCTTGCTAGCCCGCTGACTGATCTAACTAAAAAGGGGGCGCCAGATACCGTCCAGTGGACGGAGCAATGCCAGCAGGCTTTTACCCAGATAAAGGCAGCTCTGTGTGGCGGCCCGCTCTTACAGGCTCCTAACTTTGCTCTTCCCTTTTCTCTGCAGACAGACGCGTCGGACAGAGGACTGGGGGCGGTCTTGGCCCAGGAGATGGAGGGTGAGGAACGGCCGGTGCTGTACATCAGTCGCAAGCTCTCCAAGAGAGAGACGATGTACAGCACCATTGAGAAAGAGGCGTTGGCCATCAAGTGGGCTGTCCTCACCCTCCGCTATTATCTCCTGGGTCGGGAGTTCACCCTGTGTACGGACCACGCTCCCCTGCAATGGCTCCACCGCATGAAAGATGTCAACGCGCGGATCACTCGTTGGTATCTAGCTTTACAACCATTCAAATTCAGAGTGATCCACAGGCCGGGTGCACAGATGGCTGTGGCTGACTTTCTCTCCCGGAGGGGGGGGGGAGGCTGCAGGCCGGACGGCTCCCCGGCCTGAGACGGGCGGTGGGGGTATGTGGTATGGGGGGCGTGGTTCAGCGCTGTCTGCAGCGGGAGAGCGGGGGAGGAGTCGAGCGGGAAGTAAGCGGGTCAAGTGCAAATGATAAACACCTGTCTGTGATTGCAGTGATTGGCGTTGGGAGAGTATATAAGCGGCTCAGTGAGACGCTTCTTTTGAGAGAGTCTGGAGCTTGTGTGCAGACACCGGGAGCTGGAAAGCTGTGAACAGAGGAACTGTCAGAAACCCAAGGAAGCTGTGGATCAGCGGGAACGAGTCTGTGATATTATTTTGTTGATGTTACGTTGAAGCGCGCAGTCGCTGTGGAAAGAGTATTTTTATTTGATCTGTCTGAATAAAGCACACAAGCTCCAGTATTTGCCGACCCCTTTTGCCTTCTTCCATCACATCGTCTGAACCTTACCACAAGTAGGTTAAGTGTTTAGTTACTCTTTAAGGACCTCAACAAGACACTTTTGGCATAAATCTGCAGAGTATAAAGAGAACGCATAAAATAATCAATAATCCAAAAACAGACAATAATTCACGAACAGACAATAATCCACATGGACATTGTGCTATGGATGTGGATCGAATACATTGCCAAATATTCACAGGATATGTATGCCATTTGCTATTATTTAATGTGAAATAGTGCTTCTCTCGTCTGTTGTCTAGAAGCAAAAGTGAAGTGAAGGGGGTGGGGGGGGGGGGCTGTTTTCCTCTGGCCAACGAAGGAACAGTGATTACAAAACAAATTGGATCAAAACATTAAGAGTATTTGTCCATTTCCATCTATTTGGAAGTCGAAGTATTCACACCGGTTTGGAGACGAGATGTTGAGGATCAGATCCGATGGCTGTCTTGTCGATGAGGCCAGCACTTAAGGATGAGTCGGGATGGGTCCAGGCGCAGGTCAATAGCGTAGACGCCATCCTTCTTTTGATGTACCAAGTACATCAGGATTTACGGGACGTGTTCCCGGTTCTGGCTGATCTAAACTATGTAGCCTAATTTTGAATTAAGGAAGTCTATTGTGTGTAATGTGAATGCTAGGCCAAAGTGATGTGTTTTTAGTCTAGATTTGAACTGACAGAGTGTGTCTGCTTCCCGGACAATGTTAGTAAGATTGTTCCAGAGTTTTGGTGCTAAATAGGAAAAGGATCTACCGCCAGCAGTCGATTTCAATATTCTTGGTATTATCAACTGGCAGGAGTTTTGAGATCGGTAATAGGCGTGAAGGACTATAATGCATTTAGAGCTCACTCAAGTACTGGGGATCTAAACAATTTAGTGCTTTGTAAGTAATCAGCAATATTTTAAAATGTATACGATGTTTAATAGGCAGCCAATGCAGGGTCGACAGAACCAGGCTTAAATGGTCATGTGGTTGGATATTCCATCAGGACAATGATCCAAAAATTTGCCATGGCCATCCCGTCCCCTGACCTTAAACAAACAATAAAAAATAAATAAATAAATAAATAAAATCAAGGATTGTTGAAATGTTCTCTTGTATCTTGCCTGGTGTTCTCCAACCTTATCAGACATAATAGGAGAATACTCAGGCTTGCAAAAGGTTTATTCAAAAATTACACTTGTTTTAATGTCTTGACTAACATACTAACGCACATGTAAAGTACTTGATTTTACTATAAATGTAATATTAAATAACAGTTAAAAGTGAATATTTTTTTAAAACGCACTAAATTTAAATGTACTGAACACACACACTGTACTTTTAACAAACCATGCTAATAATTTTCAATTAAAATGCATTATTCTTTTACGTGCTCTGCTGTAGGTTCTATACAGGTGAAACATTCTCACTTTTCCACTTAGCATGTGATTCCAGACTGAAAAGGCTGAGCGTTACAATTTGACATTAAATGTAACCCGGGAAATACATTCAACAAAACTGAGGATTTTCGATTTTTAAAACACCGAGACAAATAGCAGTCCCAAACTTTTAGGAAATACAATTAATATGAGCCACCAGTCATTTACGAATAAATATAACAAAGTGAAAAATTGGCCATTAGAGGTTATGAAAACCACAATGTTAAAGCTCCAGTCCATAACTTATTTGGGATAAATTAAACTTCAAGTTTGAGAAAGTACGTACATAACCAGTATTAAAAACGATCTGCTTGCCTTGACTGAATTCAAAACTGCGAGCTAATAATGTTTTTAAATCCCAATCGTAGATATTTGTTATCTGCTCATATTCGATTTCACCAGTGAACACCCAAATACCTGCGTGAAAATCCTGAATTACTACAAATGAAAATTAGTGGTATTTTTTGTTTTCTTCATGACAACTTGACATTTCTCCTCACATTAGCATCACCCTACATTTAATTTCTGATAACCTAGTTCAAAGCTTGACCATCTCGGTCACTTTTTTGCTGACAAATTTTCAAATTGTTTGAAACTTTTGCTGCCTAACTCCCTGCAAGATAATATAGTAATCTCTTCAATAAAGCACTTTCACGGAAAAAATAATAATATATATTACCCACACAGAAAGGAGTCTTAAACATTTATTTTGTGAAACCATGCAATTTGAACATTTATTTTGTGAAACCATGCAATTTGAATAAAGCACTGAATTGATCAGAACTCCAGTTGGCTATGCGTTACGCAAAATTGGCATGGGCAGTTTGCTGGAAACCTGTGAGGGGTTTCCAATTTACCCCTGGAGGCTTGGGCGGCAGGCTTCACTGGAGGTAAACTTCACTTGAGGCTTGAACAGTTGGGCGGAAACTTCACTGGAGCCTTAGGCCATTCAGCAGTAAGCTTCATTGGAGGCTTGGGCGGTTCTGCAGCAAGCTTCACTGGAGGCTTGGGGGCAGGCTTCATTGGAGGCATGAAACAGTTTGGCAGAAAGCTTCACTGGATTCCTGGGCAGTTCGGCAGAAATCTTCACTTCAGGCTTGGGCGGGTAGATGGCAGGCTTCCTTGGAGGCGCAAGCGGTTCAGCAGCAGGATTCACTGGTTGCTTGGAGGGATCTGAAAACTAGCCTCGCTGGAGGCACGGGCAGTTTAGCGGCAGGGCTCACCAGAGGCTCGGGCAGTCCGGGCGCAGGGTTGACCAGAGGCTCGGGCAGTTCGGGCACAGGGTTGACCGGCAGTTCGGGCGCAGGGTTGACCGGAGGCTCGGGCAGTTCGGGCCCAGGGTTGACCGGAGGCTCGGGCAGTTCGGGCGCAGGGTTGACCGGAGGCTCGGGCAGTTCGGGCGCAGGGTTGACCGGAGGCTCGGGCAGTTCGGGCGCAGGGTTGACCGGAGGCTCGGGCAGTTCGGGCGCAGGGTTCACCGGAGGCTCGGGCAGTTCGGGCGCAGGGTTCACCGGAGGCTCGGGCAGTTCGGGCGCAGGGTTCACCGGAGGCTCGGGCAGTTCGGGCGCAGGGTTCACCGGAGGCTCGGGCGCAGGGTTCACCGGAGGCTCGGGCAGTTCGGGCGCAGGGTTCACTGGAGGCTCGGGCGTAGGGTTCACCTGAGGCTCAGGCAGTTCGGGCGCAGGGTTCACCGGAGGCTCGGGCAGTTTGGGCGCAGGGTTCACCGGAGGCTCGGCCAGTTCAGGGGCAGGCTTCACTGGAGGCCCCTGCCAGTTCGCAGGCAGGCTTGACTGGAGGCCCGGCCAGTTCGCAGGCAGGCTTGACTGGAGGCCCGGCCAGTTCGCAGGCAGGCTTGACTGGAGGCCCGGCCAGTTCGCAGGCAGGCTTGACTGGAGGCCCGGCCAGTTTGACATCAGGTTTTTTCTGGAAGCATGGACAGTTCAGCAGCGGGCTTCATTGGAGGCTTGAATAGTTTGGCGGCAAGCATCACTGGAGGCTTGGGCACAGACTTAACTGGAGTGATAAAATTATAAAAGACAAACTGAAGAAAAAACTAGAAAGCTGACCCCAAACACTACGACAATACTAGAAGATAACACATACCTGTATTTGGAGCCATACACTGACGTCCACGTCCATTGCTGTAGCATTTCTCATTGTTCGGACAGTCACTGTCATAGGCACACAGAACGGCACACTTACCTGCACCAGATTTTTCACTTCGGCACTCTGACTTTGCTGTTATATACAGATAGGAGACAAAGAAACCTCACTGAATACAGAAGGTGTAATCCACACAAAAAAACTGACAACATTTAAAAACCATTTTGCTTATGGAAGCTTGTTTCCACTTCCAAAAAAAGAAAAGAAAAAGAAAAAAAGTTGACTAATTGACTCAATTTACCAGTTTTTCTTAGAATTATGAGATAAGGCACAACTACCCCTCTTTTTATTCTTCATGGCATAAACAAGCTTCCATAAGAGTTCAAACAGCACAGTGATCACAAGTTTCAGTGCATCACGCTATCAACTGCAAATTTCAAAGCTGCATTCAGGCTCGGGGTGGGACTCAGCCAGATGTGCTAAATGCTCAGACATGTGGTTAAACACAGAAGAGTTCTGGTATGTTTTATATCTTAACAAGAATACAAAGAACTAGCAAAAACCCATGTAGTCTACTTTGTAAAATACACAGACTATCAAAATGCCAACTTCATCCAAGTCCTTAAGTCAACTTGACAATATTTTTGACACAATTTTCTACACATTGCATCATAATTAGGTTTAATCTAATCTTAAAATTGTCCAAAATGAATGTCCAAGTTGCTCATACAAAGTTTTTAAAATAAATATTTATTTTGGATAGTTTCTCTACATAAAACATTCATCTGTCATAAATCTTACAAAGCTATAATTAGCTTACCGCTAAATCATGTCAAATCAGATTCAAACACTGTACAATGCTGTAATAATCTCACTGTGAAGGCTACGTGTCAAGTGTAGGAAACGCGTCATACTTAGGAACTTGGAACAAAGCATTTCTTCGAACTTTATAATTAAGTTAAAAGATCGTCTCACCTGCGACTGCAAGTCCAGTGTCTGTTGTGCTCAAACATGCACACAAACACAATAAAACAGAAATCAACGAGCAGTAACTGTGAGTTGGCATCCTCTTGACCTGCAATCTCACAAACTCAAATTAAATAAGCGTTAGCACACACAACTACAATAAAAAATGGCGTTACTGCATCAAAACATCTGCTGAATCCCACTAAAAACACAGTGAAATGGTTTAAAGTGCACGCATTTTTTTAAGGTCCAATGATGTCTAGTCTAGTCAACTCTAACCCAAATGAAACTCACCTGCAGCTTTCTTGACTAATCTTGAAGACCTTGATTAGCTTGTTCAGGTGTTTTTGATCAGGGTTGGAGGAGGGGGTCATTGCATTCGCATATGATAATAATTAGACGATTGTTATTTTCCATGGCAACACTATCAAAGCCTAGGATGATGCAACAGTGGTTCAGCATTCACGTGGTACAAGTCGGAGCTCTCAGAAAATCCCAAGTCCAAGTTGTAATGATTAAACTCCAAGACACACCTAAAGGGTAACCCTGGTCAGAGCCTGACTCCACCCACTGGCAATATTTGAAAAGTGCTGGAAAAGTGGGCAGTGCCCAGCGGAGGGGGGCGTGCACCTGAGACGCATCTCTTTGTATGGAACTTGCCTAAGGCCCCGTCCACACTACTGCGTTTTCGTTTAAAAACGGAGAATTAAAACGAAAACGATCTCCGTCCACACTAGCGTTTTACTTGCGTATTAGAATTTATCTCCGTCCACACTGAAACGACTGAAAAAGTGGATCACGTGACCATTCACCAACACTGGGCATGCGCGCGCCGGTGTAAACAGTGGTTGGCGAATCAGGGAAAGATACGTCATGACTGATGACACCCAATCATAGAGCCGAGCGTGAGCCTCTGCGTCATCGTTTGTAAACTCCTCCGTTTTGTCCTCGTCCACACTAAAACGCCCTCCGGAGATTCAAAACGCAAAACGCAGCTGCAGCGTTTCTAAACTTCTCCGTTTTAGGTCTTCGTTTTTCCCGTTTTAGTGTGGACGGGAGGTGCAAACGTAGCAAAAGGTCTCCGTTTTTAAACGAAAACGCAGTAGTGTGGACGGGGCCTAAGTCACCAACAACCGCTGTGTCACGTACCACCGCAAATATCCAATAGGAAAATTCAACTGCAGTAGCCACCGTTCAACCTGAAGAGGGCAGCACTAAGACGTTTTTACACCATATATTGTAGAAATAGAACACTTTATAAACAAATGGCAAAACTCAAATCAACGACTGGTATTAATAAAGATCCATTCTTACAGATCATTAACTAAAAAAAGTAGGTTAAGTGTTTAGTTACTCTTTAAGGACCTCAACAAGACACTTTTGGCATAAATCTGCAGAGTATCCACAAGTTTCCTACGCCCCATGAGGCCTTGCGTCAAAAGTGGGCGCGACTTCCGGTTGGAAGTAAATAAAGCGCGATTTGACATGCTTGACACTTGTTCATTCAACAGTTGACAGTCATTCAAGTTATAGCGATCCAAACTAGCTAACGATGTGGGAACACAACCTCAACGAAATTAAAAAGGGTGAAATAACAGTACCTTTACCCTCCGCAGTAGTTGATTGTTAGTATTATAATAACATTTTTAATAATCAATACTCATCAAGGCATGGTGACAGACAGTTGTGCGAGCTGACAAACAATTAAAATAAAAAATACACACTTAGTCATTGTGCTTTGGAGTTTATTCAAAATTATAAATGAATGTGCTGCTTGAATACATTAACTGGGACATCTGGTATTCTGTCAACACAGGCTTTTATCCTGAGTTTAGCTGTAACAGTAGCGAACAGCCAATCACATGCTGAGAGAGTTTATAGAATATTAAGAATTTAAACAAATGTACACAGGAAGATTCGTCATCTTTTGGGAGGTGATGGAAACTACACTCGTTGGCAGGATCAGAGACGGGCTCTGGCAGGATCACTCTGATTTCGTTTTCAGCTTATGTTCAAAACCATCACGTTTAAGCCACTGAACTAATTTAATCCGGTTATACATACAACTGCGAACAGCACATGTTGTCCCTGAGCTCCGTAACACCATCTCTCATAAAGATTTGCGTCTTTAAATAGTAAAATAATTCTCCGAAAAACAGCTAGCCTCTTCGCTAACTAACACATAAAATACCATTGGAATGCTACTTCCGCCGCCTCACCGGAAGTTTCACCCACTTTATTTTTTACAGGAGCGCCCCTCGGAAACTTGTGGATAAAGAGAACGCATAAAATAATCAATAATCCAAAAACAGACAATAATTCATGAACAGACAATAATCCACATGTGCTATGGATGTGAATAGAATACATTGCCAAATATTCACAGCATATGTATGCCATTTGCTATTATTTAATGTGAAATAGTGCTTCTCTCGTCTGTTGTCTAGAAGCAGAAGTGAAGTGAAGGGGGGGGGGGGATGTTTTCCTCTGGCCAACGAAGGAACAGTGATTACAAAACAAATTGGATCAAAACATTAAGAGTATTTGTCCATTTCCATCTATTTGGAAGTCGAAGTATTCACACCGGTTTGGAGACGAGATGTTGAGGATCAGATCCGATGGCTGTCTTGTCGATGAGGCCAGCACTTAAGGATGAGTCGGGATGGGTCCAGGCGCAGGTCAATAGCGTAGACGCCATCCTTCTTTTGATGTACCAAGTACATCAGGATTTACGGGACGTGTTCCCGGTTCCGGCTGATCTAAACTATGCAGCCTAATTTTGAATTAAGGAAGTCTATTGTGTGTTATGTGAATGCTAGGCCAAAGTGATGTGTTTTTAGTCTAGATTTGAACTGACAGAGTGTGTCTGCTTCCCGGACAATGTTAGTAAGATTGTTCCAGAGTTTTGGTGCTAAATAGGAAAAGGATCTACCTCCAGCAGTCGATTTCGATACTCTCGATTTCGAGTTTAGAGATCGCAATAGGCGTGAAGGACTATAATGTGTTAAGAGCTTGCTCAAGTACTGGGGATCTAAACAATTTAGTGCTTTGTAAGTAATCAGCAATATTTTAAAATGTATACGATGTTTAAAGTGGGGGTTGACTGCTTTTTTTCTTTGCATGATTGTGTTTATGGGGTGCAATTTAACATGTATTTGTGGTTTTTCTTTTTTTAAAAGTCTCACTTTTCATAAATTTCACCTTTATTGTCAGCCGCGTTCTCGTCTGTCCTCGAACGAGCGGTTGACTTCCTGATTCTATGAAACCACTCCCTCAGAAAAGGGCAGTGGGCTCAGATTGGTTAGTTTGGGCCGGTGTGTTGTGAATGGCTAAACTGTCGCTCCCTTTGTCCGGATAGTTACGTCTGTGGCAAGGGGGGCGTGGTTCAGCGGAGTCTGTAGTGGGACTGTGGGAGCGGAGACGAAGCCAAGCGATGAAGTGGGTCAAGTTTGAAAGCTGTATTCAGCAGGAAGAGTTTTCACTGTAACCGTGTTCGGCGAAGTTGTGTTCAGTGGGAAAAGTTTTATCACCTATTATTTATTTTTGCCTTTGACATTCTGAGTTAACTTTATTTGAGCGCGACCTCGCGCTGTGAAAAGAGTTGTGTAAATAAAAGTGCACGAGTCCCAGTATTCGCCGACCCTGTGTCTCATTTCATCACCCACACATAACGAACCTGTTCTTCCACCACAAAGTGATGATAAAGAATCTGTCACAGGCCGGTGGGTCCAAGCCAAACTGCACCCACTCCTCAAACCCAGAACCACCTCAAGAAACGCGTACCAGAGACCAGACAGACAAGAAGAATTTCTTAAAGTAACAATCTTTATTGAATAAAAGCAGGAATTAAAAGTCTTAATGTGGACTTCGTATCTCTCTTCAGGGAGGAGGAGACCAAGGGGTTCACTGCCCCGATCCGGGTCACTGGCAGCCACAGAGGAGGAGGGAGTCGAACGCCGGTCCGCCGGTCTGCAGGTAAGTAATGTGGTCAGTAGATCCTGTCAGGCGTAATACAGGCGGGCAGCTATCCTGGCGGACCGGGACCACGGACCAGGAGGGGACAGGTGGGTAGCAGGTAATTTTTCCCAAGCGTCAGCTATTCAGTAGGTGGTCGGCACAGGGGCGATGGGGTTCAGGAGGGGGACTCGCTGCCAGCCAGGTAGGTAGCTGGGTACGCATGTCTCCTCCGTGTAGAGTGCTCTCCCGTAGCGTCGCTGGACCACAGGTGCGAGGTCCTCTGTGTGTCTTTCCTCCCTCAATGGCTCCAGCCAGAAGCAAAGGTATCCTCTAATCCAAGACAGAGACAATTTCACAGGTTCACTTTTATTACGGTGAAGCAAGGACTTACGGCTGGAACGGTGGCTCTGAACAGGCAGCGCCGAGGCTGGGGTGTGTCTCTCCTCTGAACAGGCAGCACACACGAAGGCAGTGGCAGAAGAATCTTCTATTCAAATAGACAGAGTATTTAATATGGATGCAACCATGTTCCCTTCGTATAATGGAGAATCAGGCTTACGGCTGGACTGGGTTGCTCCAAGCAGGCAGCACTGAGGCTGGGGTGTGTCTCTCCTTCAGACAGGCAGCACACAAGAAGGCAGTGGCAGAAGAATCTTCTATTTAAATAGACAGAGCATTTGATGCAAGTTCAAACATGTTCCTTTCGTATGTGGAGAATCGGGCTTACGGCTGGACTGGGTTGCTCCAAGCAGGCAGCACACAAGAAGGCGGTGGCAAGGGAACCTTCCATTTAAATAGACAGAACAAAGCCCCTTTCAGACAGCGAGTTGATCCCAGGAAATTGCCGGGAAATTGCCAGAACGCCTTCTGTGTGAACGCAAACACGACCTGGGATTGATTCTGGGATTGATCCCGGGTTGGGGACCTAGTAACATTAGCCGCGTTTCCACTGCCGGGCTAGGGCTGGGCCAGAGCTAACAGCGAGCCGAGCCGAGCTAGTGGCCTCGGGCCTCAAGCACCGGGCTTGCGTTTCCACTGCCGGGCCAGTAGCCCCACAGCGCTGCCCCAGACCCCACCCCTAACACGCCTTTCTGGATCAAACGTCATAAAACCCAACCCATTTCAGCGGGTATTATGAATTAATTAATTTTTTTAATTAGGAAGATAGCATGTGTATTAACTCACCTGCCGTAGTGGCTGCAATAGTGTCACGAGACCAGTACAGGCGATTCTCCATTTCAAGCAGCGATTTTTTGCGCGATATAACAGGCTGCGGAACCGCCGCAGCCTGTTAACAAACAACAAACGCCGCAACCTCGAGATACAGAGTTAATTTTTTAACACCTTTAATAACTGATTGGACCCCATTTGAAACTAAATTAATTTATAGAAATAAAACGCAGCAAGTACGGAGCAGTTAAAGCCGCATTTCCATCACCCTTCAAACTGAAATTGCCAATTGAAAATAAGCAAAACGTCCATTTCACAAAAACTCCGTGTCTGCAAATAATAATAATAATAATAATAATAACCATCATCATCATTATTGTAACATTTTATTAGGCTGCATATGTAGAAGACGCCTTTATCCAAAAAAGGAACAGAGCACAAATAAACACAATATTTTTGACGCATATCAGCGCATATCTAGTGTGTGTGGAGCACGTACTGATGGCTGCGAGACGCCCATGTGAACACTTGCAGTTTCATTGCATTTCTTTCAGTGGAAACAACTTAAAATACTCTTTCATTTCTGGTCATACAGAAAATAATAATACATTATTCGCAAATACATTTATTTGCGTAAACTCACAATAACATTAAAACGTTGTGCTTTAACAATTAATCAAGGCGCGTCATGATCTCCGTGAACTGAAGCGCGAGACCTGAAACAGCCACCGCATTCGAATTTGTTCGTTTTAAATTGGACATTTAAAGCTTTAGTCTTGTAGATTAAAGCTTTAAATGTCCAATTTAAAACGAACAAATTCGAATCGAAAGCCAATATCTTTCTGACTATGTAATTATGTAGCTAATTAATTTCTCTCTAAATGTGCATCCGGAGATGGAGATGTTTTTAGCCGAAAATCATTTAGAAAACAATAGTTTATTAATAAACAATTAATGCCTCGTTATTTTATATTATTTTATTATCAGACACATTTATTATAGCCTATAAATCACCTATAATCCCCTTTCTGTAGGCTGTGGTTACGGCTCTTCTCATTCAGCACTGCAGGGAAAATATAATTTCCAGGTTCTAATTTGGCCTCAGAAAACCAGTAAAATATATATATTTTTCATATTAATTTGTCAAATATTTTAAATGTTTAGAGGGCAAAAAATCAAACAAATATCTGAAAATTCGTCGATATAGCCTATATATAGCCTATATATTTTTGCGCAGCATTTGGCATAGGCTTACAGTTCAAATTAAAATGTTATGCAATTTTAAACGGTTAATCGGTTAAACATGGACACCCCTATGTGCATCTTGCTTCAGATCATAACGTTCCATAACACCGATAAACTCCGCCTTTTACCTTGAGCACGCCTCTAGCCCGAGCTGGCCCCCTCTGGCCCAAGGTATTCGACGAGCCAGAAATCCTGGCCGTTGGCCCTGAGGAAGCCCCGATCAAGCCCCGGAAGTGACAGTGGAAACGCGACTGGCCCTAGCACGCACTAGCACGGCCCGGCCCTGGCCCGGCAGTGGAAACGCGGCTATTGCCGTAATCAGTCCAGGAACGCGCGCTGTGTGAACAAAAGCCAGGACCAATGCCGTAAAGGGTGTGTCATATAGTGATGACGCTCGTGCCATCGCGCGACTCTGTTGCTCTTAGAAGAGAGTTTGTGTTCGTCATCAACAAAGAAAGGACGAACAAATACCTGCAAACTGGAGCAAAGCAGAGACCAGGAGCTCCTCACTATCCGATTCTGTACTGAAGCTGAGATCGTTCACCAGCTTTTTGGAACGGTATGCGCGTGTCCATGTTTTCGACGCGTCCCTTATACGTCTGATCCTGACGTCATGTGTCTTCCCGGGATTTTTACGGGTTGTGTGTGAACGCACTCACAGATCCCGGCAAATCACTTGCAGTGTGAATGAACCGAAATCAAACAATCCCGGGAAAAATGCTGGGTCACATTTTCCGTGTATTTTCTGGAATCTCTGTGTGAAAGGGGCTCAAGTTAAACAGGGCAATCACACTCCTCTTCAGTACATAGCTGCCAACTCTCACGCATTGGCCGTGAGACACCCGCATTTGATTGGTTTCACACGCTCACACGCCACACCCCCGATTTCTCACGCTGAAGTGTCAATCCTCCCGTTTTTCCGGGTTTCTCACGTATTTTAGCTCTTTTACTGTCTTCCCATGTTAGTATTTCCCGTAAAATATCTCGTATTTGTACACTCTGATTGTGTGAGACGTACAAGCTCGGACAGATTCGGCTCGAAGTGAGGTCTTGCGCATCCAACGCGTCATTTTTACCGCGCTCGTGCAGACGCGTCGAGTATAAACAAGGCTTTACTCCATGTCAGCGCGCGCAGAGATCTCAAGGTGCAGAGACCTCTCCCAATCATCTCCAGCAGAAACAGCCTCCCCGTTTCCCTCGTAAGCTGATCTTAGTATTTAAACATTCTCTATGGTATTTTTTTTAATGACACAGTGCTCTTTCTCACACATATGTGGGCTAGTTCTAAATTCTTTAGACTTTTTGATTAGTGCTTTATTTTTAAAGTTTGTGAGTAAGAATCGTGAGGAAAAAAACACCTTATTTTGGTGATGGTTCCCGGGAAATCTCCCTTTGATGTTGACAGCTGTGGGTCGGTCAACTGCCTGAAAGATGAGTTTATCTATTGATCTATCTGCCACTCGTGATCCACTAGTTATACCGCAAATTAGTTACAAATCTCACGTGATCTATAGCGAATGAATATAGATCATCTATCACCCCCCCCCCCCCCCCCCCCCCCCCCCGTCAACAGATCTCACGCCAAGCAAAACTCAGAAGTTGGCAGGTATGTCAGTATCAACAGGAGCTTGCGGCCAGAGTGGAACATACACAATCAACACTGAGGGCTTCATTCAGCAAACACTGGGTGAGAATGTGAACTGGAGAATACTGGCGGTTAAA
The DNA here is from genome assembly GCF_016745375.1 of Pimephales promelas. The sequence continues at coordinate 59,102,579 of NW_024121099.1, read as the reverse complement.
TAAACATAAACATCCACACATTGCAACTTCACGTCAAGTACAATACTGTGTGACACTTCAATTCAGGCACAGCATATCCATCCTCAAACCTCAGTGCAATAAGGCCAGCACTCACCCAATGATCAATCCTTCCACTGTTACGCTGAATCAACACTCAGAAGATGAAGAGATGCAGATGACTTCTCACAGCATGGAAAACAGCATCTTCAATACTTTTTCACAGACAGAAGAAGATATCAGGATTTCAATGATGACTCAATTCACACTCTTAAGTGACAATTACTGTATATTTGCGGTCAATGCACTTCACAATTCCTTATTCAATGCAGTGCAAGACATGCATTCACACAGAATTGGTGTTTCATTACTTATCTTCCTCTCTAGAATGATGGCATTCTCCAGTCTTGACTCAATCTCCACAATTCACTCACTTCACATCCATTGCACTTTTCCAGCTTGTATTCTCACAATCACCGTTGCACCCTTTTCCAGCCCGATCCTCACAGCCCGCTCCAAAGATCCCAGCAAATTCAAGCCACTGCCAAAGGAATAGATTTCTCCCGGGAGAGTACCACACTCGAATGCCTTTTAGGCTGCATTTACACTGCAGGTCTTGATGCCCAAATCCGATTTTCTGACTATATCCGATTTTTTTGACGACCTGCTTACATCATCTTTTAAATGTGACCCATATCCGATTTTTGCATTCACACTATACACTGCTGAAACTACCAAATGCAGACGTTCTGATGGTTCTAAACCGGGAAATTAAGCAAAACAGCACGAAATTCAATGGATGCCGATGCGAATAAAATTATCCAGTGTTTTCTTTCCACAATATTTCAATAAGTCATCAAAACATTGGTCTCGTACGGCGGAGAAAAAAAGAGGAGAGGCTCTGGCCATGAGCACTTAAAACGGTTCTTCATATCTCGTTAAATGTCTTCAAAAACGTATTTATTTCTGTAACAACCCTGCATTTTTGCCTGCACTCTTCACCCCAAACACTCAAAAGACATGAAACCTCCGCATTGCTCCACTGTGTGTATCTTTTCTTCCATCGCGCGGCTCGCGCGGTGACCCAAAAATTGGATTTGGGTCACTTGAACCATGCAGTATAAACAAGGTCCCAGATAGCAAACTGACATTGAATCAACGTGGAAACGACGTCTCTCATGACATTGAAACAACGTTGATTTTGCTCATCGAATTAACGTTGAACCAACGTCAGACGCGGCATTCTTCAAAGCTAAATGAAAATCAAAAATTGGTTTGCTTTCATAACGTTGAAACAACGCGTTGATTTCAAGTTGATTTTCCGTTAGTTTTGAAAGAATGACGCGTCTGACGTTGGTTCAACGTTAATTCGATGAGCAAAACAATGTCAGATCAACGTTGTTTCGATGTCATATTTCCACGTTGATTCGATGTCGGTTTGCTATCTGGGGTCTTACTTTCCCTTTTAACTGCTTCTTTAGGCCATGTTTCCCAATCACAAATCCCCACACCAAACACCCGCACCTGTTACCGCTTAGCTAATCAGCTGCCGCTGTCATGGCAACTGACAGCAAGCGAACCAGCACGGTGTGTCAGTGAAATCGTCCCGGGGGGAAACACACTCGCAGCGGAAATTGGTTCCGCTGGATTTGTCACCTTGTGACATACTATATACATGATAAATACCTTTATAAAATGAGTAGGCCTACATGTACAACTTCAGGTCCAAAATGTTTGTACTCGTTTTTCGTTGACACAAAATAGCATTAACTAAGTCGATATAAAGCCATCGCTGGCATTTGACAAAACCAAAACATTACATCTGAAATTATTCATGCAAATACATTTAAAATGATTAAGTCTAAGTTAAGTCTACTTACAGGTTGTGGCCCAAGAGCTGCTGCCTCTGGTTTTAGATTTGAAACTGCTTAACGTTTTAGTAACAGTTTCTTGTTGAATCCAGTGTTGAATTTGTGGAGATTCTGGAAGCTGTCTTCCGCAAATGCGCAGCACAGAGAGCTGAATTACGATCGTCATTTTCAGGAACATAATCAAATAAATTGTATCCATTGTTGATGAAGTACAGCGTGGGAAGCTCGAACACAGAAGACCTGACAGCTGTGTGAACACAACACAATCGACGTGCCACAGAAGTATGCGCATGCCCTTTTTTGCATTTTCCGGAGGGAGGGTTGATGCAAATCTATGGGTTAGTGATGTCCAAAACCCAGCTGTAGTCCCAATCAAGTCATTTTTGTAGAGATGGGTCTGTCTGTGGACTGCGAGAGAGGGGCGTAACAGGAAGTGGGCGTAACTTGAAGTTGTCCAAATCACACAGAACCACAGGATTTGTTGAACTCAAAACGAGATGTTGTCGCTTGTCAGCAAGATGCCAGCTCGTATAGAGACAACAGTAAGAATATGTTCCCAAGATAACTGTGTAAGCGCAAGATAACTGTAAATTGCACAAGGGTGGAGTAAGCGTTTGGAACATCGAGCTCTTCAATCTCTCTCGCTGAGTGTCACACTCACACAGATGCCAGGTCATTCTACAGAAACATCCACTTTTGGTATGGAAAGATGTCTAACATTTAAACTTAGACAACATTATTTGATTACCCTTTGACTTTATGAATATAAATTACAGCTTAATGGTTTTTTTTAAAATATTTTTGTGCATTTATTTACTATTAATATTGTGCAGTATTAAAGTTTTTTTATGATTTTTTTTTTCAGAGTTCAACAGAGTTTGCCTGTTTGTGTAACTACTGACGACCACGGCATATGTGCGCAATTTGTGTGTAGATTAAATGTTGCTGTGGGAACACTGATAACCTCGTTTGCAATCAATGTTTAATGTTGTCGTATTGATAGTATTCGAGGTAAAACTTAAGGAAATGTTTGGATTTGGAGCGTTTCACTTTCATATGAGTTACTTCCTGGTTTGCGATGCCGGATGGGAAATTTTGTCGTCTTGCGTTGATAATGAGTTACTCTGTCGCTCCTCCATTCCCCACTGAACGTAGGAAAACATGGTTTCTGGTGTGGCCTTCAATGGAAAGTTGGTGAGCTTGCATGTCTCACACTCACCATACATGCAGTCTTTTCTTTGTGAGTCACACACGATTTCTTTCACTAGCTCTTCGAGGTTGCAGTGTGAGACAAGCTTGTATTGGTGGAGCTTATTCACTATGAAGGTAAGATTCTCGTGTGTCTTACACAGACATGTCTCCCTATCTGCCAGACTTGGACTGACCACCCAAAAAGGTCGCAGGTGACAAAACAAAGAATACGAAATTTTTGTCTCGTGGTATTCGGCCAAGAATTTCCTGTAAGCATTCCGCATCATGTCAAGGAGGAATCGTTTTTGCTTTTTCAATTTACTTTTTGTTTTAGTCTGCTTTTTTCCAGTTGTCAATCTGCTCACATCATCACGTTCAAAATATTGTCTCACGCAGGTTTTAATTGTCTCTCCAATTCCCAAGGCTTTCTCTGCTTGTTTGCTACTGATGTTACACCCGGGATAATAATAATAATAATAATAATAAAATTTTATTTGTAAAAAAGCACTTTACATTTTAAAAGAAAAACCTCAAAGTGCTACAGGTCTGACCATAAGAACAAAATCTAGACATATTTAAAAATCATAAGATCTGCTAAAAAGTAATGTCTTTAGACCCTTTTTAAAAGTGTCGATGGTCTGTCGTGCCCTCAAATGGTCCGGAAGGGCATTCCAAATCCGGGGAGCAGCAGAGCAAAAGGCACGATCACCCATTGTGCAGAGTTTAGTTTTTGGAATTTTGAGGCGGTTTGAGTTTTGTGATCGGAGGGATCGTGCTGTAGAAACAGGGGTAAGTAGTTCTTTCAGGTAGGGGGTGCGTTTCCATAGATGCATTGGTGAGTAAGAAGTGAAACCTTGTATTCGATCCGAGCAGAAACGGGAAGCCAGTGAAGAGTGCGGAGGATGGGAGTGATGTGTTCATGCTTTCGCACTCTCATCAGGATCCTAGCAGCGCTGTTCTGAACGTACTGCAGCTTTTGCAGACTTTTGTTGGGGATCCCGATGAGAAGAGCGTTGCAATAATCCAGTCTAGAGGAGACGAAGGCGTGGACCAGTTTCTCAGCATCAGCTAATGTAAGTGTAGAGCGGAGTTAATAGCGGGATAGCTGGTGATGTCGATTTATTATTAACTCTTTCATTCTTGAGGTTTGCCTTAATGTCAGGCCCATTAAGTCCAGTTTTTTCTTTAGACTGGGCCCTAGTGACCACTGCTGAGGAGGCTTTCCGCTGAAGTTTTCCCACATCTTCAGCAGCAGAGGGTAAGATCTCACTAGCCATCTTCATAGGCCAGTCAGTCTTGGAATTTTTCAGAAACTCAGGGCCTTGCTGCCATTCTGACCCTTCACCAAGTTCCTCAGGAGTTGCACCTCTGGTCAGTATGTCCGCAATATTTCTTCTGCCTTCAATCCACCTCCAATCTTCCACATTTCCAGCTTTCTGAATCTCACCGATTCGGTTAGCGAAAAAGTTCTGAAAGCCATAGCTGTCCTTTTGGATGGCTGCCAGGATTGTTTGGCTGTCCACGAAGTGAAACCATTCCTTGACTTCAATATGGCAGTGTTTCTCAAAATATTTCTTCAGGCGGGTAGCAAACACCGCACCACAAAGCTCTGGTTTGATTACATCTCCTTTCAAGTCAAGAGGCGTGAGTTTCGCTTTGGATTCTACCAACTTCACTTCAACTTTATCGCTGGTTTCCCACCTCAGATAAAGTACAGCCCCATAGGAGGATTCGCTTCCATCTGAGAATGTGATACCTATTGGCAACCTTTTAGCTCCAGGCGGTGTAAGGCTTCTCTCAAATTTTACTTGACCAAGTCTCACGATTTCTTCAAAGAAAGTTATTGCGGCTTCTCATAGTTTTTGTGAGGGACGGAAATCCCATGTATTTTTAGATGGGTTGTCCCTACCAGCTTCCTGGAATGATTCCCGAACCACCATTACTCCCTTTTGCTTGGATGGTGAAGCAAGACCAACCAGGTCATATAATGCAGCTATCTGGCTAAGAAGCATGCGTCGGGTAAGGGGGTCTGGTGTTCCTTCCCTGACATCCTCCATGCTCAGGTTAACTTCCGTCCTCATTTTTCCTCTTTTCTTAGAGAAGTTGATAGACGTCTGCAACCGAAGTTTGTCAGTTTCAAGTTCGTAACCGACTCCGAGTGCTTTGTTCTCCCCATCATGAATCTGGTTAGGCAGTACCAAGGTCCTCGGTATACTGGATTCAGTAGTACTCCACCCCTCCCACTTTGGCATGATAGAACCCATGGTTTCAGGAAGAATCCTCCTGCTTTTAACATCTCCTGTTAAAAGATCATTGGTGATCTTTTCCAATGCTTCAGGATCATTGTGTGAGGTTAGAATATCATCCACATAGCTGTCCTCAATCAGAGTTCGGCGTTCTTCCACCATATCAGCAAACTGAGGAAGGTTGGCAGTTTCCCTCATTGCGACTTGGGCGATACATCCTGCGGGTTTATCACCGATATTCACTCAATAAACAAACACCTCAATATCGTCTTTAGGGTCGTCTCTCCAGAGGAATCGGTGGAGGTGAACTTCCTGATCTTTCAGCTAGAGTTGGGGAACTCGGACTCGAGCCCAATTTTGAATGAACTCGGACTTGTCACGCACTCGGATGAATTTGTACTCGGACTTGACACGGACTCTGACATTTTAGACTCGGAAAAATGTCCGAGTCCAATCGAGTCCGGGCACTGGAGAACACATTATTCAAAAACGAAACGAACCTACTTGTGAGCATTGTAGCCAATCACAGACATGTATATTAAGCGCACGAACGCAGTGGCAAATCAGCATCATGCAGAGAATTCGCTCAAAATGTATGTTCAGAATCAGCACGAGCTTTATCCTTTTGCAAATCGCTTCATAAACAAAGTCTAGAGACGATATAAATGAGAGATTCACTGTGCAGTGCGGATAACTTCAGTGTTTATGACGAGAGTTTTAGGGAGAGTGCAGAACACGGTGAGTGATGGCTTAAAGGGAGCGCTATTGACAATCTAAATAATTGGATAATCTAAAATATCTAAAATATTTGTTTTTTCGTGCTTCTAGAGCACCAGTGGGTTCGTTCTTGTTCGTTATGTAATTATAGGTTTTAATTCCTGTGTCTAACACTGGGTGGCGCATGTCTGTAAATTGGCCACCCGTATAAAGGTAGAAAATATAATATTGTTGGGAGGTGTTTGACCCGGAAGGGCAAAGGGTTTTTGACCGCTTGCCTTGTAATGCTGATGGGAATATGGAAATAAAATGGACCACTTTGGATTTCAACAACATTATCTACGAGAGTTTGTTTAGCACTAGGGCAATCAAGTGAGCGTAGCATTATAACATCGAGCGAGTCAGCCAGGCTTCCCCGGGTCCAGGCACCTCAGTAGTTCGGTGTCAAACGAACTCCTAACATTAGTCAAAAACCCCGCATCAGTTCAGACTTCAGTCTATAAACGTCCTCGGCATGCATGCATGGAATTAGGAGCAGCCAAAGAGCCTGCTGTAGCAAATGCAACATTTAATAATATACATAAAATGTTTAAGGGGCTGGAAGGCCAATTTAGCTCAAAGGGAATGATTCATTGATTTGCAATGGATCTATGGAACCGAGCAAATGACTCATTTAGAGTTCATTTGAACGGGCTGTAATTATAACCTTTGCAATGATATAAATACCAAATCTATAGTGAAACACTATGTCTTAGCAAGGTAATGTCATGATCCTGGCTCTTTCTTTCTTTCTCTGTTCCTTTTCTGCCCCCTTCTGGTCACTATCTTACATTACATTACTTGCATCATTCATTCATTATCCTGGTCACCTCCAGCTGTGGCTCATCTTCTCATTACCTCCTCGTTACCTTCCCAACTGTTTCTCACTATCCCTGATTAGACTCTCTATTTCATGGCTTCTCTCTTACTGTTTTTTGTCAGATTATTGCTCTATGTTACGTACCTGTGCATACCGCTCCTGATCCTGTCGTGTCGTGTCCTGTCTGGTACTAGCTGTTTTGTACACTGTGTTACCTCGACTCTACTCTGCTACACTTCCAGCATCGTGAGTGGTTCAGGATTGGCGTCCCCGTGCCAGCTACGGACCCAACTTGTCTCTTCCTCTGAGTGACCGTCCGAGCTGATCCAGACGGCAGCTTTCTGTTTCGTTATCAAGAGACTTTTCTGTTCCATTACCATTGAGACTCCTCTGTTGGATTTACTCACCATACGGCACCTGTGTTAACCCTTCTGAGACATTAAATCATTTGTTGACTGCCCTTTGCTTTTGGGTCCTCTATCTTACACGTGACAGTAGCTGCTACGGCATTTGCGGCAGATCAGAAATGACCACAGCGGCGTATTTGTAATGATTAGACACAGCTTCCACCGTTGAATGAATATATCACTGTCCTTCGTGTCAAATATACATTTCGAATTAATAATTGTTCCTAGATTAACAAAACCTGCGGCGCTCGTTGACTGAAATCCTATTGTAAACATAATCCTCTGATCATTCGAACTGGTTGTTTCCAGCCATTTCGGCGCGTGACATACGTCACTCACGACACCCCGTTAGCGATTGGCTATGGCAGATCTTGAGTGACTTTGGGCAGATCCAATAGATTTGAACTTTAATAGTGAACCCGCCTACAAGGAAGGAAACTTTTCTCAATGGAGCGGTTCCAGACTCTATGTGGAAATGAAATGAACTAGAGTCTGGTTGAACCAGGCTAGTTTAAAAGTGCTGCCTGGGGAAAATATCGACCCTGGCTAAAAGGGGCCAAAATTTTTTTGTTTATTTATTTGTTTTTTGCCAGCTACCACCAGCATTTTTGATTATTTTTTTACAAAAAGTTCATGGCCCCCAGGATTTTTTTGTTGTTGTTGTTTTTGTATGAATATCTGAACATGCAATATATCAAAAGAAAGAACAGACGCTAAATTATTTTAACGGGTAATTCCACCAGTGGAGACATGAATATGTATTAGTGGGTAATCTATGTAGTAGAATAGTATCATAAATTTCTACTTTGGTTCCTTTTTGGCCGATAAAAGGCAGAAAATGACTTTTTAGTGCTTGTGAATTGTAGATAACAATTCCCATAGTGCATTGCAATGCTCAGCTCCGCAGGCCCTCCCACTACTCCGCCCATCAACATAGACTACAGTTGAGCTCCATTCTACGCGACCGCCTGGCAATTATTTCGCACAATGAAATCAGATAATGCGCGCTAATCAGTGTTGGGCAAGTTACTTTTAAAAAGTAATTAGTTACAGTTACTAGTTACTTCTTCCAAAAAGTAACTAAATTAGTAACTCAGTTACAAATTTTAAAAAGTAATTAGTTACTTAAGAAAGTAACTATTGCGTTATTTTCAAGTAAAATTACATTTTAAATGCTCAAATGTGACCCCACCTCTACCCCATATTTAACGGAACTTAAAACACATGTGCATGTTCAATTATTTATGAAAAATCGGAATTTTATAATGAAATTGACACATTAACAGAAACATGAAACATGTACACACATCTAAAAAAAATGTTGCTGTGGGACAAAGTGAGACTAGCCTCCAATCAAATGCCATGTATGTAGATATTATGTTTATATAGTGGATCAATGCAAATAACACAATAGATGTTTTGGAACTTTTGATATTCATTGCCCCTCAACAGGCCACAACTGGGCAGAATTAGATTAAGTTTGTTAAGCTGTTGAGTTATATGTTCTCATTAACTATATTATTTTATGTTTCTTACTGTTATTTTGTTTTTACTTTATGCTATTTACTGTTACTAAAAATGCGCAAGAGTTCATTGTGCGCATGTGTGAACAAATGGGGACTTTTATTTTGACTCAACTTGTGTTCCTTCCTTGAGATAAATGTCATGCTGCTGCTCCCTCGCTCACTGATGTTATGCCAGTGCATTGAGACGAAAACTAACAAATAAATAACACTGAGAAATTGTATCTGGATTGTTCTTTAGAGGATGGATGATCGCAACATATTGTGCATGGACATGACAGACGGAAATGAAAACTTAACATAAGCAATACCATTTAGAGAAGGCTACTTTTTGATTATTTGGGCTCGTCGGCAAACCTGTCTCTCGTTGACTGACTGGCTTGTGTTATTCCTTGTGTCCGTTATTCCTGTCCGACTATGCGTTATGATGGGTCGTTCGCAATTCATGAGCGTTAGCCGATAGTGATGATGGGTCGTTCGCGGAGGAGCGTAGGTGATGATGGATCGATTCGTTCGCGAATGAGCTTTTGATGGGTCGTTCGCGATTTGCGAATGAGCCGACTCTTTTATTTGAACGTCGGGAGCTGGCTCGCATATCTGAAGAGCCGACTCTATTTTTACAAATTTAGCCTATAGAAATTAAATAATTATATAATAAAAAGTAAAATATTATTAATAGTCAAAGTCATTTAAAGAGCCGTTTGTTAGCCAAAAGAGCCGGCTCTTTTCAGAGCTGAGTCAAAAGAGCCGAATGCTCATCACTGCGTGCTTTAGAACACCCGCCCAACTCTACCTCTGATTGGCTTACAGTGACTGTTTACTCTACCTCAGCCAATCGTCAGCATTTATGCGCTTGTCTCGTGCTCAATGGAAGAACAGTAAAAAAGTGTGCCTCTCGCTCAGAGATCTAGTTGGTCTGATGAAAAAAAAACAGCTTCATCAGTTGTTATAGTAACGGGACGCATTTTTGGCAGTAACGGTAACGGCGTTGTTAAGATGAGAAGAGTAATTAATTAGATTACTCGTTACTGGAAAAAGTAATGCCGTTGTTATTCCCATCACTGGCGCTAATATAATATGAAGACGTAAGAGCGTCAAGGCGGTGCCCGCGCCATCAGCCAATGGTTGGCGTGATTCTATATGAGCTTCAGACAATCGCCACACTTACTCTGACTCGTAATTTTACTTGTGAAATGCAGCCAAACTTTGGAGCATTTTATCTTCAGCATTTTCATTAATCCCCTCGCTATCAGACGTTCCGGGAGTCTCCCGCATATCGATAATGGCTCCCTGATGCCCGCAAATTGGTTAAAATCTCCCGGAATCTAGAGCGAGTGAGCAAGAGCGAACAGATCAAACTGTGCTCCAAACCGTATAGTGTGTGAACGAGGGAGAGGGAGAGAGACTTTGCGTTTCTGCCCCTCATGACACAGAAAGAGACACCGGAATTTTCGTTCTTATTCGGTCTGGTTATAACCGTTTAAGTCGGAACCGGTTCCCTACCGCGTTTCGGTACCCAACCCCATCCATAATCCGTCTGTGTATTCAGTACTTTCGTCCATATTTTCAAAAAGTTTCTGTCGGTGAAATCAAACGCTCTGGCACTGATCTGTGATAGGCCTGTTAGCGCATTAGGTATAACCCCCTATGGGCAGGTTTGAAAGGGTGGGAACTAGTGCTTGTAGTCTTTACAGAAATCCCCCCCTCTTACACTTTGTCCCGAGAAAATATCCAGAATCAGATGATCCGTTCCAGCTGTGTCGCCCAGAAGCAAACAACACAATGACATTTAGCAGTAAAAGATTAAACTTAACAAACAAACGACTAACAAAACAAAACAACGATAAGAAACAACAGCCATTTCACGCACAGCGTACTCTCACCGGAAATAGTGCTCCTAACTGGGTTTTATGGTCAGATGAGACCAAAATAAAGCGTTTTTGCACACCAGAGGTAGGTTTGGCATAAAATGTAAAGAATGGTGATGGATCCCTCATTCTGAGGGGTTAATCCAAAGACTGTGGACAACTTGTTAGGAGACATGAGGCATTTCTCAATGTCAAGGAAGGATCCTCGGAAGCCGGAATTTTGAGGATGCTACGTCATCGACATCTGTCGAAGGACTGTTCCAATGTCGAGGATCCTCAGAAATTCAAGTCCTTAGTTTGGAATTTCGAGTCCTTAGTTCGGAAAATATCCCATACACAGGAAAAGATGCATATGTAGCCTTCCCACTCTCAAATCACCCACAATCCTATGCATAGCTTTGCTATCTTGTTCAAAAAATAAAAAATGTCGACCGTTAGCGGAGTCGTAGTGATAACAGCAATATGCTTTCAAATGTAAGCAAGTTTAAATATAATTTCAGCTTTGCCATTTATTTAATGTTTGTTAAACTATTAAACATATCGGCTCAAGTGATTTGCAGAGGGGAGATTTAAAGCTTTTCCCTTTTACTGGTGATTCACTTTTACTTCATATAATGTTAGCCTTTTTTCTTGATCAAATATTTTACCATCGCATGTGTTTTAACAGCTAGATCATGTTGCTATGGACGCAGTTCTGTTCACTGCAGTAACATGATCGTTTTTAAATTAATCTTTTAATCTTTTCCTTTTTAAATCAATATTTTGTGTCAAATTATTGATTTATTTGGTAGGTAGCCATGTTATAAGTGGGAAAATGTATAGCAAGGCCATTACAGCGAATACAGCCCCTTCAGGCTGAGTCCTTCGCGTTAGAGTTGTATTTGCTATAACAACCGCCTCGCTATTATCCCTTACTTTATTTATTTATTTCTATGAGGGCTGATAAGACAAATAAGGACTGTCAAGTGTGTTTAAACAGTGTGGTACAGCAACCAAAACCAGTAGCACTATTATTTTCCAGCACCGAAACGGACCTCTCACTGATATATTGACGCAATGACGTGCACTTGCTAGCCTGTTCCATTTACGTGTTCTCTGAATGCTAAAGAGGACCCTTGCCTAGCCTCTGAAGCAAATGATTTGGAAGTACCCGTCCTGCCAAGGAAGTATCTTTGACATTGAGAAACACCTATAGTATCAAACTCCAAGCAACAGCAGATACTTAATCATCACCTGACTGACCTTTTCAGGAAGCTTAAACAGGGTCGTGGTTGGATCATGGCTAATGTATTCTTTCATAATAAGATAAACATAAAGAGGGTCACAAATGGCCATGCTATTAGTGGTATCTAAACGATGCACTTGCAATAAGAAAAAATTCATACTAATGAATCGTTTTGTAAAAGGTCTCATGCGTGATAACCTCAGGAAACAGCACAAGTGAAATTTATTTCAGAGAGGTTCATGTCAGAGATGGCTAAGTCTTCACCTCATTTGAGCCTTTTCTCAAGCTGTGCCCGTGAATTTGAATGTAAGATTATCTGGCCAAAATCCATGTACAATTTTGTCAGAGTAACAAAGGTTGACTGATAACTAATGCAGCATGTGCAGTATTTGAAATGTATTCATAAAGATAAACCTAAGATAGAATGATAACTAGCTACATAAGATTCACACAGCTAATTCATGCTTTTCAATTTCCAAGTTCTAGTTATTTGGATGAATTGTTAATTTCCTGTCTTCCTGGTGGAAATGAAGGTCCTGCTAAATTTGTGCAACATCCAGTGCAATGTCAAAGTCAAAGTGAATAATATCAAGTGAAATGAATTTTGCTAAAGAGAAAGTGCCAGGGGCTACTTTGCCAATTAATTGTTTAAATATATATCCACAATTACCACATCATTTTTAAAAGCCTTTCTCTATAATTATACACTCCACTTATAAGTTGTTATTATTAATTTCTCTCTGTCTGCAGCAATATTCTTAGCCTGGTGTAACCATATTGTGGAAGACATACTGCAACAAAGCAACAACACATTATAAGAAGGAGAATATGCTTTGATACGACTGTAGTCATCAGCTCCAGATGGTTGCATAAGAGCCGAGCATGCCAGCAGTCTGGAACTAATAGTGTGCATTCATTCTACATGCTGAATAAGGTTTTGAATGTACTTGAACAACTCAGAGCCAATGGCTTTCAGATAAGGACAGAACATTTTGAACAGAACAAAGAGGGTAAGCAATACTGAAACAAGTGGGCAAAGGGTTATGGTAAAGTAATTACCTTGTATCAACCTTGATAATCTCATTAAATAAATATAACTGCTAACTATTATGAAATTTCAATGAGCAGCATATAAAACATTTCTATATAAAAAAAAGTTTAAATGGTAAATACTGTGCTAGTGGAATGAATTTCAAGTTCAATAACTGAAATTGTCAAGTTTATTCCACCACCACTTTCAGGAATACGTTTGAGGTTATGCTGTGGGGTATTTAAGGCCTCGTCAGTGGAAGCAATTCAGGCAGTGATGGGGGAGATGCCGCTACATCTTAGAAGAGACCAGCTATCTCTTGTGTATTGGGCAAATCTGAGGGGTCATTCTGAAAAAACATATGAGTCAGACAGTTTTATGGGAATGTCAAGAGAGAATTAAATAATTAAAAGTTTTGGTTGGACAATAAGGCAGAAGATAATAACAATAGGACTTAGTACAGTGAATATAAGCCCTAGAGTGGTATATCCAGTTGTACCTCCTTGGCTCTTGTCAGAAGTTCTAGTTGACTATAGGATTATTGGAGGAAAAGGAGGTTAATTGAGTGGATCATTACAGGGCTCAGAATTACATAACTAGCAAATATAAAGAAGGAATTATTTTACTGATGCATCAAAGCAGATAGATAAGAAAATGGTAATTGCTTATGTTATCCCTCTATTAAATATTGAATTTGCTAAAAGAATTAATGATGATTTAGCGGTATACAGCAGAAATGGTGGCAATATGGATGGCAATGATGTGGGTAGAGAGCAATAAACGTAAGCAAGCTGTGATTGCGTCAGACTCCAGTTCAGCATTAATAAGTCTCAAGCATCTTCACTCTGAGTCTAGACAAGATATAGTGTTTGAAATAATCCATTTAGCTAACAGTCTGCTAAAGTCTGGTATTAGTACTACATTCATATGTGTGCCAGCTCATAGGTGTAGGAGGTAATGAATTGGCAGACAAATGTGAGAAGAAAGCAGCAGAGAAGCCTTATATAGAGATAGATATTAAATACAGCAACACTGTTAAAACTGTTACTTGGATCTAACTCAATAAAATTAAGACAACATTTTCCAACTATTTTTTTCAAGTTTAGTGAACTAACTGATATTTTGAGTAAAGTCAACTTAATAATGTGAATTTCAATGTATGCAAAAATATTAAGTAGCATTTTCAGAAAAAGCAAATAAATTGAGTACCATCAATGTAGAAAATGTCATTTTATACACATTAGACTTAATTAAAATAGGTAACTTTTAAATGAAAAAAATAAGTAGATAATGTTCTGATTTATTAATTTTGATCAATTTGCCCTTTCTTTGTTTTGAAAGTGTAAATAGCTTCAAATAAATAGATGCTTCTGTGTCAATTTCCAACATTTATTAAATCATTGCCATATCCCAAACAGTAGCAATGAGCTGGACAGTAAACATTGGTATTCATGCATTCAAGAAAACATGCCCTCAGCAAATAAAGTGCAGGTTAGTGGAACACCTTCACAGTACAGTTCTGTGTACATAATGTTACAAAATTTTTAAAATTAAGTAACAATTCAAAATGAGCAGGATGGTGTTAATCAATAACATCTATTCATGCATTAAAAAAAAAAGCATGATCTCAACTTATAAAGTGCAGGTTAGAAGAACACCTTCACAGTATTTACTGTGTGTACATACATAATATTAAAACATTTTAATATCAAGTTAACAGGCACTTGCTATTTTTCTAACAATTCACATGCCATATCCAAATAGTGGGAATGAGCTGGATAGTATAACCAATCAAGAACTTCTGTATTCATGTATTAAACAAAACATGACCTCAGCTTTAAGCTGCTTGTAAATAGTAGGTTAGTAAAACACTTCAAAAGGATAGTTCACTTCAAAATGAAAATTCTGTTATCATTTGAAGAGTTCAGATGCAAAAGCCTCTAAATGCCATTTGAAATTTTCTTCTTTAATGATGATTTTTTATCAAACTTGTATATTTAAGTTCAGTAATTTCACTTAAATAACAATTAATAGGTAATTATCATTGCCATTTAAGTGAAATCACTGAACTTAAACATACAAGCTTGATAAAAATGATCATTCTAGAAGAAAATTTCAAATGGCACTTAGAGGCTTTTGCATCTGAACTCTTCATTTACTCACCCTCAAGTTGTTTTAAAGCTGTATGAATTTCTTTCTTCTACTGAACACAAGGAAGATGTTTGAAGAATGTCAGTAACCAAACAGTTAAGTCAATGGACCCCATTGACTTCCGTAGTCTTTTTATTTTTTTCTAATATGTTTATTTTTTTCTAATATGGAAGTCAATGGGTCCAGTTAACTGTTTGGTTACTGACATTCTTCAAACATCTTCCTTGTGTCCTGTAGAGAAAAGACATTCATTCAGGTTTAAAACCACTTGAGGGTGAGTAAATGACAGAATTTTCATTTTGAAGTGAACTGTGTGAGCACAACACTGAAACATTTTAACACTAACATTACAGGTCACAAGCATGACCATCTGACCTCAACTTGGCATAATACCTTCACAGTGTGTGTGAATATTTTGAAACATCTTTAGTCAAACATCTCATTGATCTCACCTACTGACCAGTTTTTAAAGAGCAGCTTAACAGCAGGTCTATTTTGTGTGTATAAAATATAATTTCTTTTTTACACTAGGAAGTATGACCTGTGCAGATAAAACATGACAAGGATAAACCATTACAACACCCTGAATGTCCATTGTCCCATTCAGTTATATTGGACCAATGTTATATTGGACATAACACTCATTATGTCCAATCTGCAATGATGTTGAACAGACAAAGAAAACAGCTGTTCACAAGTGCAGTGACAGTTTTTCAGGGTCATAAACTTGGGGCTTGGTTTTGGGCGCAGTGTGTCAAGTCCCACAAAAAGCGTTTGAAACACCTCAAATGTTTTGAAGCTTGGATGGATACTAAAGATTAAGTGCATATGTCAACCCAAGCAGGAAGCAGCATGCTTTGGCCAGGTTTCCAAGATTGGTAAGGACTGGTATTCCCTCAATGATGATTCCTACTGCATCTGGCTCACGGCAGACATAGATGCTCATGTTGCATCATGCAGACATAGATGCAGTCTATAATGCTTTAAACTGGCCCTCTTTCCTGGTACCACAGTGTTGCACAATTTACAGGGCCATCCCATCTGTCAATAAAAATAAATAAAGTTAGTTTACATCTAGACTTTTTAATACAAGCCTGATTAAATCCATTAAAAAATGCACTTAAAATACAAATGAAGATTATCCTGCTGGACAAGACAAGAATGGTTAACTTTAGTTCATCACAGAATTTTTGAAAATAATCTGAAACATCATGTCTACTACTGTTCTCTCTTAAATATTTTTTAAATGCATCCATAAAATTGATATAAATATATCAAGTTAGACATCTGTACCAAATAATTACAGAGCAATATAAATATGAAATTTGGGTTATGAGTAAAATACAAATGCATAAAATACAATTTTGTGGAAGAGGAACTATGCCGAATAATTGCCTTAACTATGCTTTACCATGATAAAACAGCTTTTGACTAATTGTGATGGTTAGATAGCCTAAAATACTGGTAAGTTAACCTCTCTTGCCAAAATATTAGTGGAACAACTGGAATGACTGCAAAGTGTGTTGGTGTGAGATGTGTGAATGTGCCACAGTCAAATACAAAGTTTTCCTGTTAAGACAAACACGTGTAAAGCACGCTGGATGAGGAGAAATTGGCCTGCACCTTGAGCACCACCGTTGAGGTGTGTTAACCGCGGGCGGTGTGGGTGTATTTCAGGCTATGTGCTAATCCACAATAGCTAACAGTGCCCACACTCATAGTTGCAAATGGGTACTCCCTCATCGATGTGTTTTTGGTTAGATTGTGTACTCCTTAAAGTAACTGCTGCACTGGCACATTTACATTCATCTCCAACCGACGATAATCAGTAATCACTTAACTTAGCTAAAATGTACCTGTGGCTACGTGTCTGTCGTAACTTCGACAGCGTTAGCAGTGGACTCAATGTTTATGAAGAAGTTACAAACACCTCTGAAACATTAAACTATCACTCAAAGATAACATTACTTATACAACGCGCACACACACACGTAGATTAATACAGTAAGTTGTGTGGCTCAAGTTAACAAACTGTTTGAGGTAGCAGCGTTAACGTTAGAGCACATTCGAAATTGGCGCTATTCGACAGAGCGATTGTGCAGCAGAAAGACGTTAATTAGGGTAAAATCTCAATTTTAACAATACAAAGAGTTACTTACATGAGGTATGAAGTATCCGGCTCCGTAGAAAACCTCGTTCAAATAAACTTCTGGAACAGACGAGAATGAAGAATTTGCCCGGGCTTGTTCTTCTGTTGCTGCAGGTAGTGGGCGGGTCGTGTCTTTTCACGTCTGATACGTCTGATATAAACTTTTAAAATGAGTTTTGTAAAATCAATTTTTTGTGAAGTCCAATTAAGTTAATTTTATTATAGAAAATATTAGGTTACGAAAATATTCACACTTTTTTACTTTTTGAAAACTCAAAAAACAAAGAAAGAAAAATAAGTTAATTTATTTGAATAAATATAGTTTTTAAAATTAAGTTATAAGAACAATAGCACTGAACGACTTTTTACAGTGAAAGCTGAAGTTAAAAGTATAATTAAAGCGAAAATTAATGAAAAATGGCAGTTTCTATGGGACAATGAACGGTAACACTTTATTTCGATAGTCCACTGTAGACATTTTACTAACTATAAGTAACTTTTCAACTACATGTCAACTAACTGTCGTTAGAGGATTAGTAGATTGTCAGCTTAATATCTGCTAACATTTTATTTTGTTGGTCCCCCAACAGACATTCAACTGACTATAAGTAACTTGGCGACTACAAGTAAACTTATTCTCCTAACCCGAACCCTAACACCTAACCATAACCTAACAGTCTACTGACAGTCTACTATAATATACTACTACTCTAATGAGAGTTAGTTGACGTGTAGTTGAAAAGTTACTTATAATTAGTAGAACGTCTAAAGTGACCATCGAAATAAAGTGTAACCCAATGAACAGACTGGGAGATACTTGTATAGTATTCAAGGAAAAGCGGGAAAGAGCAGGAATACATACAGAAAAAGGCAAGGAGAAGATGTGGTGTCTAGAATGAGGCTAGGACATGCAGGATTAAATAGAACTTCAATTATAATGAAAAAGCATGTTGATGGAAAATATGAATATTGCAATAGTCAAGAGACAGACTGTGATGCCGATGCCGTGATGTGGCAGAAACACAGGAAGGAGGCTGGATCCAAACGCAGTGTATAGGCTTTATTTAGACAAACTACATACTTTAACAAAGACTCAGGAACAGGGCTCAGAAACAGGAGTGACTCACATCGACCTCACACGTACAACAACTCACAAACTAAGACAGACCACAGGGCTTAAATAATCAGACAAGCAAACTTAACAAGGTAACAAGGGGGCGTGGACAATTGGAAACACCTGGAAAAACTCAATAGACAGGGAACCACTAATAATACAAAGACAAAGTCAAAACCACATCATGACACAGACGAGATGTAATTATGAATTGTCCTAAATACCATCAAGCTAGACAAAGATTGATATCACAACTAGGTAAGAATCAGATTACCCTAAATTTACATGAAATAATGCAAAGAGGGTCTGCCGAAATTTGTTTTTATATTTTGTTATATTAAGATTATATTATGTTATATTTTATATTTTGTTATATTTTATTATTATATTTTTTTATATTAAGATGTTATAAATTATATATTATAAATAACTGAATAAGTGTCTGATGAATGTAATTCAAATATTTAGTGTTTAAAACAATGCAATACAATTATGATTTCAAAGAGTATTGTTTTATTACACACAACACTCAAATATCTCAGACTGTTTGTCAAAAGTGCAAAATTGCAACAAATAGCCTACAACATTGCAAGAACGAAATATACATTCAACGTAAATTGCATTTAGAACATTTTCTCAAAAATAACGATTGAACTTGGACAAATAAGACCATGGGTAATTAACGTTTGTTTCTCCATCCTCAAAATCTGCCGTCACCCTAATATGGGTGTGTCACTGTCAACCCACTTATTTACGTCAGTGAACCGTTAGCCGCAAGATGCGTGATTAAACAACAGGTGGCGGTAATGGCAAAAAATGAGTTTGTAATCTTACAAGATGAAGAATATCCTTGCATCGGGCTGATTCGCGCAGGCTCGACAAACACAATGGCTTGACAATGTAGCAATGTAGCTTTTGCTCGCGCTACACCGCTACTTGCTGCAAAAAGTAGTTAGCTACTGGAAAAGCTACACTGTTTAAAAAGCAACTGAGCTACTGCCAAGCTACTGAAAAATGTAGTTAAGTTAGTAGCTTTGCTACTTGTAGTTAACTACTCCCCAACACTGACAACAACCATTATAATGAATCTATTTCACCTGCCAAAAAGTGATTAAAGCCTAATTAAAAGGTTATTTCTGCCCTGAAATTAGTTGATAATATTCATAAGGGTTAAATCTGACTGATTATAACTCACCTACTACTTTTTTACCAATTAAAATACCTATAAAAGGCCAATACAACCATTATAATGCAGTATTTCAACTGAACAAACACACGGGCTAGCTTGTTTTATTTTAAAATTTGGACTTTCATCCTGGCGAACCGCTTTAATCCACTTCTTCCTTATACTCAATTCATTCGGGAATCCATGAAAACTTAAAGGGCACCTATTATGCCCCTTTTTACAAGATGTAATATTGGTCTTGGGTGTCCCCAGAATGTATTTGTGAAGTTTCCGCTCAAAATACCCCATAGTTAATTTATTATAACCATTTGAAAATGTCATTTTGGGGCCTGTTTGAAAATGAGCTGTTTTGAGGCATGCCACTTTAATGCAAATGAGCTGCATATCCCCGCCCTGCCTTTGGATGAGGGCGTAACTTGAAACCTATGGCTATGGCAGTCGGTCTAAGCAGAAGGGGAGAGTGAGAGACGCGCTGTTTTGTCTGTCATTCAGCGTACGTTTGAATCGGAATAAATAAATAGCACAAAGAGACTCTAGCAGAATAAACACAAATGAGAATGGACCAGTACATCTCGGTATGGTTATTTGATACATTTCTGTACTTTAGCGTTGTAATCGCGTCCTCTTTGCAAGTATGGTGGAGCAACACACACACACAGACACACAAACACTAACGCTGGCGCATTTTTTTTAAACTAACGTTACATACACATTCTGTGATAAAGTTTGCTACGTAACTTACAAGCGAAATTACATTTGCGAGGGACCTGTGGCGTCATGTTTAGCTTGTCATACAGGTGCTTCTGTGGCAAATGTGAGAAGATGGCTAACTTACAGAACAAGAACATATATGCGTTTTTTTAATACAATATCTTTAAAAATATATATATATATTTATAAACGTGTGGTTACACACTATACAAACAAGGTTTAAATTATATACACAGACATCCTACGACGACAACAACTTTAGACGCATTTGTTATTGAATTGGCTGACATCGACTGAAAAGACTATTTGCTCAAAAATCATAAAATACACTTACTGTTACTGGATGTGACGGTGGATCGCAAACAGTAGACGACGAGCCACACTTGAGGATTAACTTTTAAGCCACAACAACAGGATTAATCCACGAGTCCACGACAGAACACTTATGTTTCCAAGAGACATTACCGGCTGTCGTCGTTGAAACAATGGAGGATGATGTGTACAGATCACCGAGGGCGGGGTCTAGGCCACAGCCACACTGTCAATCAAACCCCTTTCTCACTTTCTACGTCACAAAGAGCTGAATCTCAGAACAGCTCGTTCTGAGACAGTGCATATGATTTATTGAGATTGTAAAAAAACCACTGGGTGGATTTTTATCATTCTAGGGTGGTTTTGCTCACACACTGCCAACACACATTTATGTTTAAACACCACGTAAAAGTGAATTTTCCAGAATAGGTGCCCTTTAAGTAGGGTTAGCGTTGTTGGTTAGATTTACAAAGAGGAACAGAGCAGTGACATCTAGCCTTCGTTCTGTTATGGTACGGGTGGCGGATGAACCCAGAAGCAGACGGTGTGCAATCACAGATAGTTTATTGTAGACAAAAAGGGGAAAACAAAGCCCACGAGGGGGCAAAACAAGACTCTGACAAGGTGACTGACTAGACAAGGTACTGACAAAATTCTACTAGATAAACAACTGACACGAGCAATAGATAAACAGGACAAATACTCTTGACAGGTACTCACAAACTTGGCACAGATAACATTTGGCAACATCTGGCAATGAACCGACCCAGGACAGCAAACACAAGGGGATTAAATAGGGAACACTAATGACGAGGACAGGTGAGACTGACTAGACAATAATCACAAGACAAGGATAACAAGGGGCGGGGTAACGTAATGAGACAACACAAGCACATGGCCCAAACAACAGACCATGCGCTTGTACACAAAACATGATTCTGTCATGATCCTGCCTCATGACCAGAGAAAAATCAACCACAAGAGGGCAGAATCATGACAGTTTCGGCCATTGTTGAACTGCGTCGAAAGTGGACATGCACAAAGTTGACAAATCCTGCCCATGAAACCCAGAAGCGTGATAATCCCCTATGGCCAAGACCAGAGAGCTGTTTAAGGACATCAGGGATAATATTATAGACCTGCACAAGGCTGGGATGGGCTTGGAGAGAAGCTTGGTGAGAAGGCAACAACAGTTGGCGCAATCATTAGAAAATGGAAGAAGTTCAAGATGACGGTCAATCTCCCTCGGTCTGGGGCTCCATGCAAGATCTCACCTTGTGGGGCATCAGTGATCATGAGGAAGGTGAGGCTCTCCCCGCGTTTCGAGTCCCGCTTCTGCCGAGGCTGAGCGATGGATCTTTCAACGGGGTTAGAGAAGGCCTTATCTCTGCCTTTACCTGTTAGATCCAGTGTCTCAGCCCCGGTTCGGAAGCTCGCTCTGCGGTTTCTTCCGCCCGGGCTGAGGACCTGTACTGCAACTATATAGTATATAAAACTGAGGAGATAAAAATAGCAGTATTTATGAGGGAGATGTGGAGGACTCACCACCTCTCTCTATCGAAAGCGAGCTAATGGAGGTTTTCACTCGAGCTGTATAAAAACTAAGCACTGAGTGGCCAGTGGTTAGGCAGGAGTCTATTATTAAATCTAAATAAGATGAAAGATTTCTCCCTTCCCGTGTGCAACCTCCACGCCGGTGCTTGCCGTTCTTTCATGATCTCCATACTGAGGTGTCGAGATTATGGAAGAAGCTGGCTAAAGATGAATTGTTTTGTCCAATCCTTAAAATAAAAAATAAAAAAGATGGCGCTTTGCCGTGGTAGAAGAGACGCTTGCGAGCTATCTCTCTTCCGAGGCTGCATCGTCATTTAAAGCACCGGCATTACATTCCAAGCCATTATGAAATATTTCGGCTTTGTAAAGTGTATTAAGCGGCAGGTTGGGCGGTGTAGTGTCTGCATACAGTGTCTATATTGCAGGCATACCAGCTGCTGATCTGCTAATGGAAGTGAGCGTGAGTGAGGATGAAGTACTGACGTGGTTTGAGAACTGCGTCAGTCTGCCGATTTATGGTAAAATGAATTTTTCCAACATGAAAGAGAAAGAAAAAGTTTTCTTCTCTCCCCTGAGGGGTTTATTCAGTGACTTAGCTGATACTGTGATTGATAAATTCAGGAAGAAAAGAGGCAGGCAGCAGCTTTTTAAAGGTTTCTTCCATTAAAAATTCACGACCACGGGGCTGCTGGGCGGGAGTAGCCCCGGCCGTATACGAGCTCATCACATAGGCGCAACAAAGCAGATTATCGCATCTCGCGCTCCCCCTGCTGGACAGTGGGACCAGACGCGGGCACTCTCAGCCGAAGCCTTTGGGCAATAGAACTGATTTGAGGACAGTTATATTGGCTATTTAGGTTTTGGGTAAGAAGTCCTGTCGCCACGGGGCTCAGGATGCTGAGGGTGGTCCCCACCGAGGGAGAAAGGTGTTCACCTCTTTTTACGGTGCCCATTCTTCCTTATGCCAACCCCGCCTGCATGCCGGGACACAGACGGTCCCAGCGAGCATCTTCCCGAGGGACGCTACAGCCTATGAGGAAACTCGCTTGAACTCGCGGCCAATGAAAAGCTGACACGCTCTCATTGTGTGAAAGCCCGCCAAAACGGCGTGGCCCGAGTCTATAAATAGGCGAGTTTCCCACTGTTTTCCAATTTTCATCAATTCAGCGAGGCTATACGCATCTGCTGATCTCCGAGAATTGTATTTTGCTTGTGTAACTTCACAAAGAGCGTCTTTTTAAAGATGCCTTGCACACCTGCGGCTCATGCCGCGCCCCTCTCACCGCCGGAGTCCCGCACTGTATGAGGGACGAGCCGCTTACAGCTGTGCCGACCGCGGCTAGCTTTCTTTACTTTACAAGAGAGCTAGCCCGTCCCCCGTGCATAGCTTCACCAAAAATGGGTTTATGGTGTGTTAGTTCCGCCGAGGCTGGTACTAATACAAAATTACTCAACTTAAAAGTTAACTAATATTAGCAGCTCTTAATTTTAAAAAAATCAACACAAACCGTCTTTGACAATACTGCAACTCCTTTATTATTTTGGATTTGTCATGGCACGGTTAACAAAAGTGAAGAGGAGGACTCAAGTGCAGCAGAAGGGGAATATTTATTAATAAATGAAAACAAAACACAAAAACAAAAACCCACGAGGGGGAAAACATACTTCATAAAAACATAAAACTTAACTGAACTTAACTGAAACACAATACACTGACCACAAACACATCCAGAATCACGAGGAACAGGGGAGACATAAGACAAAGATCCGACCAAGACAGCAAACAAGAGGAGACTTAAATGGGGAACAAATCAAAAGGGAACAGGTGGAATAACTCAAACACTAATCAGGTAATGAGGGGGAGGGATCAACAATAACAGGAGCACATGGCTCAACATAACAAAACACCCATGTGCTTACAAGACAGGACAGACATGTGACATAACCCCCTCCCTACGGAGTGGCTACCAGACGCTCCATCAGGCTAGGGCGGGGCAGGAAGGAACAAACCAGGGCGAGACGGGAGGGACAGACCAGGGCGGGGCGGGAGGGACAGAGACATCAGGCGACCGGGGCGAAACAGAAAGTCCATAGGGCGGTGAGTGAGAAACACAGAGTTCATTGGGCGGTGAGGGAAAAACACAGAGTCCATCGGGCGGCCAGGGCGGTGAAGACCCATCGGGCAGCCAGGGAGGTGAAGACCCATCAGGCGGCCAGGGCGGTGAAGACCCATCGGGCGGCCAGGGCGCTGAAGACCCCTCGGATGGCCAGGGCGGTGAAGACCCATCGGACGGCCAGGGCGGTGAAGACCCCTCGGGCGGCCATGGCGGAACAGACCCCAGCTCAGGAACAGACACCGGCTCAGGAACAGACACCGGCTCAGGAAATGACACCGGCTCAGGAGCAGACACAAGAACAGAAAAGGTCAGAAGGACAGACACAAACACAGACATAGACACTGGGTCCAGAACCGACATGAGCTCCAGCTCTGGAACAGGCACTGGCTCTGCCTCTGGCTCAGGAACCGGCACTGGCTCTGCCTCCGGCTCAGGAACAGGCACTGGCTCTGCCTCCGGCTCAGGAACAGGCATGGGCTCTGCCTCTGGAACAGGCATGGGCACTGCCTCCGGAACAGGCATGGGCTCTGGAACAGGCATGGGCTCTGCCTCTGGAACAGGCATGGGCTCTGGAACAGGCATGGGCTCTGCCTCTGGAACAGGCATGGGCCCTGCCTCTGGAACAGGCTTAAGGCTCTGGGTCAGGTACATGAACAGTAACGACGGGCATCTCCAAAATCCGAGCCAGACTCTCCAGATAGTCCATCACAACCTTGGCGGCCACGCCAAAGGAGATCTCTGGCTCGGTCTCAGACTGGACAGACGGGGCATGAAGAGTCTCTCGCTGGGCAGACGGGACGTGAACAGTCTCTCGCTGGGCAGACGGGACATGAACAGTCTCTCGCTGGGCAGATGTGACGTGAACAGTCTCTCGCTGGGCAGATGTGACGTGAACAGTCTCTCGCATGAGCAGACGGGACGTGAACAGTCTCTCGCTGGGCAGACGGGACGTGAACAGTCTCTAGCTGGGCAGACGGGACGTGAAGAGTCTCTCGCTGGGCAGACGGGACGTGAAGAGTCTCTCGCTGGACAGATGGGACGTGGACAGTCACTCGCTGGGCAGACGGGCATTTTCTCCTCCTTCTCCGTCTGCGACGGCGAGAAGTAGGTCCTGAGCTGTCCCCATAGACCGACGAAAATTGGGTAGCCCCAAACTTGGTGATGAAATAATCCGGGCAATCCAAATAATCGTCATCCATATAATTGTCCTCAAGGTTTGCCCAGAACAACTCCTTGTCCTCCATGCTACTGAGTCCTGATGTGGTCGGATCTTTCTGTCACGGCACGGTTAACAAAAGTGAAGGGGAGGACTCAAGTGCAGCAGAAGGGGAATATTTATCAATAAATGAAAACAAAACACAAAAACCCACGAGGGGGAAAGCATACTTCATAAAACATAAAACTGAACTGAACCACAATACACTGACCATAAACACATCAAGAATCACGAGGAACAGGGGAGACATAAGATAAAGATCCAACCAAGACAGCAAACAAGAGGAGACTTAAATAGGGAACAAATCAAAAGGGAACAGGTGGAATAACTCAAACACTAATCAGGTAACGAGGGGGAGGGATCAACAATAACAGGAGCACATGGCTCAACATAACAAAACACCCATGTGCTAATAAGACAGGACAGACATGTGACAGGATTGGCAACCCCGTAAACACATCAAAATAGACCCGCTGCGAAATGTTAAACACAATACAACTAAATTTACACAAATATGCCGCAAGTTGTGGCCGCCTGGCTGTCAAGTGTTTCATCGCATGCGTGGTATCGATAGTGTAGAAAAACCGTGACGTTTTCTACTACGTAATTACGCGCATGCGTGAAACAGTTAGTGCAGGTGGAACGGATCGTGTACCGACAAACAGCATTCCAACAGTGAAGCATGGAGGTGGAAACATCATTCTTTGGGGATGCTTTTCTGCAAAAGGAACAGGACAACTGCACCGTACTGAGGGGAGGATGGATGGAGCCATGTATCGCAAGATCTTGGCCAACTCCTTTGTTCAGTAAGAGCATTAAAGATGGGTTGGACCTGGGTCTTCCAGCATAACGTCCTGAAACACATATAGGCAACTAAGGAGTGGCTTCGTAAGAAGCATCTCGAGGTCCTGGAGTGGCCTAGCCAGTCTCCAGACATGAAACCAATAGAATATATTTGGAGGGAGCTGAAAGTCCATATTGTCCAGTGACAATCCCGAAAACCTGAAGAATCTGGATTTTTATTTTAGATTCCGTCACTCAGAGTTGAAGAGTATAGCCTATACTATAATAAAAATTACAGACTTCTACATGCTTTGCAAGTGGGAAAACTTGCAAAATTGGTAGTGTATCAAATACTAGTTCTCCCCACTGTATCCATCTTTTTCTGCTCTAAACAATGCGCGCTGCCATGCCGACGATGCCGGTAGTCAACTTCCGGTTCGAGCCGGTTCGAGTCGAGTCCGGATTGTGTCATCCCCACATCGCTAAACTAAATCGAAAAAAAAACCCATTTCATTCATTCATTTCATTCAAAGTCCGCGCTGTCGCCTCCGTCATGATCATCTGTTTACTATATACTTCTTATTTATTAAAACCAGGCAATTGGTTGATGAAACATTGATTGAAATTAAGATACAATTAGTGAAAAATGGACAGCAGGACGTAGAAAACCGTCCAGTCAGAAAAAGGTGGATACCAACATAGAGGTACACTAAACATACACCGTAATTTTGGTTTACTTACGTAGTTATTTGCAACTGCTTGTTACCCCTTTATTACCCAAAACTTAACATTGTTCCCCTTTTACCTACAAGGAAGTACAGTTTACGTAAGAAGTTATTTGCAGGTTGTATATCTGCTTGTTAAACCTTTATTACCTAAAACTTAACATATTGTTCCCTTATACCTACACCTACCTACACCAAGTGCAACCTAGCTGAATGTCTTTCAGGACATTTTACCGATTAGCAGAGATGAAAAGTACACACTTGTTTGCTAGGTTCATCTGTAAACTATATAAACTTTCTCATTCAAGAAATCAGTTGAAAAAAACTTGCTGACCTTCACCTGTGCTCATGCCATTGTGAAATTCATTTGCGTCACACACAGTTCCCCTTCAAGCGTTTAAGGGTGTGTATGGCATAAATATTACATTTATCCCTGACCTTTCAGTACCAGAAGCATTATACCTGAATTCTCAGAAGCCATCTATTTGGAGAGAGCTGAGGAGGAGGCATATAGGTTGTGAGAGTCTAGATGGAAAAAGCACAGTGGTTGCCTGCTTTGTCTAGCGAGAACAACAGGTAGCCTTCGACATTGACAAGATAGTTTTTTCTGCATGAGAGAGAGGGAAATCAAGCTGACCCAGAGAGTTCACAAAATGAGTTTTGAGAAAGTTCGCTCCAGGCGTTGCCTAAAGGATGTGCTGAAGGAGTGTTCAGATAACACAAAGGTTAGATGGTTTAATAACATTTATCATTCAGAGTTGTGTCAGACCGGTGGCATTTGAACACATATGATAATGGTCTTTGATAATGGGTTTGGGTCTTTCCTGTCTGCTTGTTCTACTTATGTGGTATTTGCATTTCACCTAGTATTTCTTACTACCCTGAAAGACAGACATAGACGTTTTGATGAATGTCTATGCTGCTCTGACAAAAAGCACAATAAAAGCAATTAAGCAGTTAATAGAACACACTGAATTTTCATTATTCACTGATTTTTCATCTTGATTTGACAATTTTACTCATTTTTTAAAAAAAACTGGCTATGTCGTTATTAAGCCCCGAAGTTCCCTTTTACCTGAAAATGTGGCCAATCTCATCTTCCCCGCACACATGAAGAGGGTGTAGGTAGACTAAGTAGGTAGCTTGCAACCTGATTGTAATGTATTTGAAAATTTGACTTTGTAAAGAAATAGTTTGTTCACTGAAATGTGAGCCTAATGTTACCTTGTTCTATTTAGCCTATTAAGTTTGTTTTATTCTATCTAACAGAGTTTATTTAATTTTTTTGAAATTTGTGATGCTGTTATTGAAACTATGTGTTCCGTGTTCTTTTTATACAGTTTATTCATTTATTATTCACTATTATTTTATTTAAATAGCCTACCCTTTACTGTGTCATTAATCATTGTGCTGCTAATTTCTGATTTGGAGTGATTTGTTTGTCAAAAAAAAAGAGTGGGGAAAAAAACTTGGGAGAAAACAGGCTTAGTCGGGGGGCCAGTTTTCCTCTGGCCAAGGAACGAACAGTGTATGATTATGATTCAGATAGCATTACAGGTCAGACGTCAGATTGAATCAGAACACTCAGAATATTTATTCAGTTCTGTCTAGTCATCACGCCGGTCAGTGTCCACTCTTGGAGCATACAAGCCCAGGTAACAGTCTCAATCAGCTCTCAAGCTCCTTGAATCAGTATAATGTGTACACAAATTCAGAGAACCCTGTCTCACTACACATTGGAAACTGATGGTGGCATGGTATTTATGAACAGTGTTGAGGATAATGCATAGGTAACACGAGTTATGTAATCAGATTACTTTTTTTCAAGTACCCAGTAAAGTAACTTTACTTTTAAAAATGTTAAACTTTTTTTTAAATAAGTAACTTCGCTTTCCTATTTATTGATTGAAATCAGGAGTGAGGTGCAGAGGCGTTGTGTGCACTGTGCGAACATGATGGTTATTGTAGTTCTAGACTTTGTGAGCACTGAGCAGGGGCCCGTTCTTCGTACGTCGCTAACTCAGTTAGCTGGATTTGATTGTTGGCGGTTTGGCATGATCTTGGATTGTTTGGTTCTTCGACGCTCATCCTGGACTTGCTGTCATAGCAACAGGTGCGCTAGGTTAGAACCTGTTCGCGAGCAGGCTTATTTCAGGTTAACAGGATTAGATCGCGGCTTTATGAGCAGAGGTGAAACGGGAAGTCTTTAGCGCAGCGCAATAGTGTACGTTTTGAGACATATAATTTTTCTCATGACTCGTGAGGATGGCGTTTACATCGTTGATTTGTTGGAAACGCATAAATGTTCGGCTTCAACTCGGAGTCGGGCTTTAATAACAGTGCAGGCAAGTTACTATTGGGATTCAAATCCAGATTAGTAAGATTATATCAAATTTTATAAAGGCAGTTGACTGACAAAAGAAAAGTACAACACTGCCCACCTCTGCATCATTGCTTTGTGCAGACTCTTCTGTAGATGTGGATCTTGCAACTCAGATTGCATTCAGAAATAATAGGAATTCAAGTGTAAATTACAGTAAGTAAAGCAATTTATGCACTTAAACGTACAGTATGCAATTTTTGGCCACCAGGGGTCACTCGTTTAAAATAATAACAAAATACGTACTTTGATGACGTCGGGAAAGAGCGTGGGCTCACGGGAGTTGTTGTCGCTGTCAATGACAACCAGCTCAGCTCATGACATGGACATCATCGTTTCACAAAATATACGGATATACGGCATCTCTCTGTAGATTTAGCTTGTCGAGAAGCTTTAAATGCAACCCCAATGTTTACCTGTGTCATGCTTCTCCTGTCCCAAACCCTTCTCGGGACATATTTTTCAGGTACGTTTGAGCTTTAGCTAATGAGCTGGCTGTAGCAGCAGAACGTGCAGGCAAAGCGTAATTGTGGTCCATAACTATTATACAGACGAATATAAATATGAATATTACGCTACTTCAATGAATGACCTATTTTAGAACATTTTTCATATATAGAGCGCACCGGATTTTAAAGCACATAAGATACTGCAGTCAAACGTTTGACTGGGTTTGTGTTATTCATCCACTATGTGCTAAAGGCTAAAGGGAATTTAGTGAGTGTGCGGCGCCGGAGGTGAGGTGTTTATTTAGTAAGCATGAGAGAGCTGAAGCGGGCACGTACATTCGCAGCCTGACTCATAAGAGTATTCAATGTGCGCGGCTCGCTAACAGCAACAGTTGGCTGATTTGAATGAGACGACACGGTTACAGTGAACGGGGAGCGCTTTATGCGCGAGCAGCACTGGGGACAGTGTGTCTGTTAAGAGTGAGCGCTCGG